>PVKA01008650.1:21917-52493 GCA_004027165.1 Ctenomys sociabilis
AAAACATTAGTGAGGAGGCCTGATGCCTCCCCAAGAGCTCAGCAATACTTGAGATTATACTAAGTTTGGTATTGGTGCATGTGAAGTCCAGAGAGACACCAGTCACCCATGGGGGTAGCCAGACCATCTGTCCCTATTCCTCCCTAAAAATGCCTTCACTCCTCCCAGGTAACCTTGCTGTGTGCTTTGCTTCCCTAATGGACCAATACTGGCTGGGCAGCTATACTTGTAATCGTATTGGCTGCATGTAGCTTGATGCTGTACCCACCTCATGAGTTTGCTCTATAAAACATTGTTAGAACAATGGCCCCTGTGAAAGTCCATTTTGGGGGCTCCTCCTGCCCCTCAGGAGCTATAGCTTAATAAATATTTCCTACTCTTAATAGCTGTTGTTTCTTAGAATTTATTCTTTGAATTAAGGTGCATGAACTCAGTATGTGTGGCATTTAGCAAATTAAGAGTTACATTTTCCCTATATCATTATTTGTTTGATTATTCTTTATGTATTTGGTACAGGGCCTCACTATGCAACTCGGACTCATAGTGATCCTCCTGTTTTCAGCTTCTCTAGTGCTGGGATGACAGATGTGCCTCACCATGCCAGGTCTCAGCCGGAACAGCACACCCGGGGTGGGGCCAGCACAGCATGTGGTGCTGGGGATTGAACCACAGTCCCTGTGCTTGCCTAAGTAGGCGCTTGGACCTCTGAGCTATTCCACTGGGCCCCCCTATATCATTATTAATACTGTTTGTTATCGATAATAAATCCAGCATTATTATATTACTGATATGTAAGCATACACATCGAAGCGTAAAATATATGGAAAATTTATATCTATGAATATGTCATACAGTGACTAACACATATTTTTAGATGAGATATCTATTTAGATCATCATCCTCATTTTAATATTTCAGGGATTTCTCTATATTAGCATCAGAGAGTTGTAAAATAACTACATATATTCAGTTTGCTTTCTAAAATTACATAGGAAGTATTTTAGAACTTTGTGAAGCAGAAATAAAATTGCTTCCTGTTACAGTGTCACAAAGGAAGAAATTGCATAGGCGATTGCTAACATTACTGCAATTAAATGGTCTTTATAAATTTAAATATTATTCATTACATGACAGTTTTACTTAAACAATCAGAATTTGGTATAATATTTATAAATAGATAGCTTGGGCAGACGCAGACACCAGGGTCCCATCCCCTGTGTGTCATGTCCCCTACTCACCCCTCAGCCCTGAGATGGTGATTGAGCCTGGGAGTAGTAGCACAAGCCTGTAACTCCAGGCTTGAAAGGCTGAAAATAAGAGGATCACTACGAGTCCGATTTGCAAAGTGAGACCCCGTAGACCCTGTTCTAAATACATAAAAATAAGTAAATAAATAGCTTAAGGATTTAAAAATTTCAAAGTGTCTTATCTTGAGTCTGGGGAGGAGGCTCAGTAGAATAAGTGTTTGCCTGGCAAGTGCAAGGACCGGAGTTCAATTCCCAGTTACGCAAAAAAAAGTGTCTGTATTTCAAAATGTCCTTCTAACTCCATAGAACTGCTGTTGTATATCAATAGATTTCCCTCACAGAGATTTCTACTTTGTGAAGCCTGAAAGAAATTTACACAAGCTAAAGCTACTATTAATTTAAATGGAAATATTTTAAGAATAGATATATCTATAGATATAGGTATATAAAGACACTGATAGACTGACAGACAGACAAAGAGACAGAGACAGAGAGAGGGCTTTCCTTTTATTCTAACATTAAGTATTTTAGTAAAGACAAAACTCTTTTTACTTAAAACATATTGCAGGGTTTTACTTTAACTTGACTTTTTAGATTTATTTTTCTAACTGCTGGGCAAAATATGTTAATTGCCAAGAAGTAAAGAATATAGAAAGTGTACACTCAAAAATGCCTTCTAACTTCACCATTAGGAGTTGTACCTAAGTTTAACTAACTATTCATGAGAAACTTGTGAATGTAGTTATTCTAATTAAAGAAAAATTCTAAGTAAGTATTTTGGGGTACTAGAATAGTATTGAAATATTAAACACAGATAAATGTTTAGGTAATTTTAAGAAATGAAACTTCTTAGAAAGCTATACATGAAGTATCAATTCCAGCCATATTTTTATTTCTTGGCTACATTTCAAAATTAGGGTTAAATATATTTCATAGGTAATTACCATATATTATTCATTTTTTTAAAAATGAAAAATTTCAAGGAAAACTTATACTTCAGAGAAGCTGGTATTTTTTTCTATTTTGTACAGTATTGTCTGTATTTTCCTACTGAATTTCATTCAGTAAAATTTTGTTTTGTTTTTAGAAATCAAAGTTTATGAATGTTCAGATTTAGCATTATAAAAGTTCTCAACTCTTTTAGTCCCACAATTTGGAGCATTTCACTCTGTAAGTAATTATACTTCACATGACTTAACAGAGATTAGATTTGCAATTTGTGTGAGCATCACAAAAACCTTGTCAGATAAGCAGAGGAGATTTATTACTATTTTTTAAATCAAGAAGTTAGATTCTATCAGGATGAAATTTAAGGCAGGATCTAACATGGATGATGAAGTAAAAAGAAAAAGAAAATAAACATGGCAAAAATTTAGGATCCTTCAAATTTTCAAAACCAATTTACTGTAATCAAGGTCCTATCTGTATATTGTTTTCCCTAAATAACTTTTTTCATGCTATGTTGTACATGGCTTTAAGACTTCCAAAAGAGTGTGACTACATAGAATAAATACCTGACATGTCAGTGAGTACTAACTAGGGATACATTATTAAGAAAATATTTTAAATGTAAATGCTTTCTTATAAGAGAACTTAACATGTTCAAAATATATGTAAGAAAACAGTTCTTGGTGAACAGAGTAAGATTCCCTGCCACTGGGGAGAATAAAAAGGTCACAGTTGACTTTTCTTCTCCTAACATAGCTAAAGAGCTGCTCATGGGCCACCTCTGATCCACGATCATAGGAGCAAGTATGAGTCACCTCTTCAAATCTGCAGGCTGACGTGCTCAGGATAAAGCATGTACGACATTGGGGGACTCGGTTTGACATGCATATTGTGCACCTGTAAGACAAGTTTTCAGATCATCTGCTCAGTTCACCACCTATTGATGAGCTTTAGGCCTTTTATAAGGAATCTAACAGGAGGTTTGATACTGAAGAGGAATTGAAAAAGTGAGCTCATCAGAGTATTATTGTTCTGCTTCAGAGTAAAGACCAAGATATTACACAAGCTTGGAAGCTTATCTGTGACATCTCCAGCCAAGCGTTTAATAAAATCTATGAGGCATTGGACATCCCCTTAACAGAGAGAGGAGAATTCTTCCAGCAAGATAAGATGTCTGATGTTGTGAAAGAACTTGAAGATAGAGATTTTGTGCAAATGGATGGTGGCAGAGAGACTGTGTTTGTCCTGGGTTGTTCCGTACTACTGGCATAGTGAAATCAGATGGTGGTTACACCTATGATACATCTGTATGATACATCTGGTGTGGTTGCTGTTAAACAAACAGTATTTGAGGAAAAAGCAGATATGATTATCTATGTTGTAGATAGCGGACAAGCTACGCACTTCCAAACAGTGTTTACTGCTGCCCAAATAATGGGTTGGTATAATCCTAAAATATCTCAAGGGGCCCATGCCGGATTTGGTATGGTGCTGGGGAAGACAAGAAGTTTAAAATACATTCAGGTGAAACAGTGTGCCTCATAGACCTTCTGGAAGAAGGACTAAAGCGATCTGTGCATAAACTGAAGGGCAAAGAGAAACAAGGTCTGAACTTCAGAGGAACAGAAAGCTGCTCAGACATCTGTTGCTTATGACTATATAAAATATGCTGACCTTTCCCATAACCAGATGAATGATTATATATTCTCCTTTGACAAAATGCTGGCATTTTGTCAGCAGAGGGAACACAGCTGCTTATCTGTTGTATGCATTCACCACAATCAGGTCTTGGCCACGTGGCCGGCATTGAAGAAGAAACGCTCTGGAAAGCTGCTCGGGAGACCAGGATCGTTTTGGACCACGCATTTTATGTTTCCCTGAAATTTTGCAGAAGATTTTAGATGATTCATTCCTCAGATACACTCTGTGATTATACTCATGAGCTGGCAACTGCTTTTACAGAGTTCTACAACAATGATCGCTGTGTGGAGAAAGACCGGCAGACTGGAAAGTATCGAGAACCAACACATGGCAGATGCTGGCGGCAGATGCTGGCGGCGGCTGTCGGGGCCAAGGGGTTGGACATCCTCAGAATCAAGCCTGTCCAAAGGATGGGACACTTCGTAAGTCTTAGGGAAGCGTCTACAGGGTGTTCAGAGTCTCACTGCTAGATCAAACTCATAGTGACCCGCCTGTGTACAGCCTCCCCAGTGCTGGGATTATGGGCTGGTACCACCACGCCCAGTCTCAATTGCCATCTCAGCGTGCCCTGGAGGTGGGGCCAGCAGGGCAGGCACAGGGATCGAACCCCGCCCCTGTGCCTGCTTGCAGGTGCTTTAATCTGCTGAGCAATTTGGCTGGCCCAACGTTAAGTTTTAGCACTGTGTTTTTACCGAAGTGGCCATTAGCAGCGTTTGTTTTCTTACAGAGAAAAAAAAGACCATGTGCAATAAAAGTAGTAAATATAATTTCTCTTCCTAAAAAAAGAAAACAGTTATTCTTTGTATGTAAAATATTATTAAATATAAAATAAATACCTAAAACTGTGGCAGCTGTGTTTACAACACTGAAGTTTAAATCGAGTACCCCCTTAGTCTCATTTCTCCACTCCCCTGGAATCTGTGCAGCAGCACACGCCCAACTGCTGCTCCTGTCTTATAAATGTGGCATATTCTAGAAATAATACAAGGTAAGACCATGAATTTCTTCTTAAAAATCATGTCAATTTTTTACTCAGGGACATTGCTTGATTTAAGAGCGAAAAACATATTTAAAATGTCTTCTAGCACATTTGTGATTTTTATCTCCTGTGCTTGTTCAAGTGACATTGTGGAAATGGGTCTCTCTGGGATCCATGGAAAATGCTATCAGCTTCCCACATGGG
Source organism: Ctenomys sociabilis (assembly GCA_004027165.1). Classification (NCBI taxonomy): domain Eukaryota; kingdom Metazoa; phylum Chordata; class Mammalia; order Rodentia; family Ctenomyidae; genus Ctenomys; species Ctenomys sociabilis. The sequence goes on from PVKA01008650.1 coordinate 26,997, forward strand.
GGAAACAGAGATGGTCTTTTGTAGGATGGAGAGAATAAATTGGGGTGCATGGTGTCGCTGTGCATCCAGAGACTGGAGAAACATGTGCGTTGGCGTGCAGCTGCCTTATCCTGGACACCGATTCTAAATGTTAGGCTTTCCTTAGGGTTGTGCCATTGCGAATTTTCCAAGCAGATGGCCACATTTAGACAAGGACAGGAGCTGAGCAGCCTCATCTCTCTCTCACTCACATTTGCATCTTTCACAGGTGAAGGTAAGCACTTCGGACTGTAGTTGCAACGACTAGAGCAGAGCGCATGCTTCCCAGCAAGATCCATTTCACCTACCGAGTCATCGGGACACTTAGTTTTTACTCCTTGCCCCAAATCTCACTCATCCAATTTAGACCATATTGGGACAGGTTTAGAGAAAAGCCGCAGGAACGCGGAGGATTCCTAGAAGCGAGGGAAGTCTCGCGAGCAGAACGTAAAGCGCCAGCAAGAGGGAAGTGTGTCTCGTGGAGAGCCAAACACAATCTGTTGGACAAAAGAAATAATTCATCTGCTTTTTATCGAGGCTCATCCCCATTTGAGTCTCCTGCCTTTGGTTCTAAAGATTCTGCTCTAGGCTTCCACCACTTCTCACAGCGTTTTGGCAACTGAAAATCAGATCTTTTTCTTCTGGCAATAGCACTTCCCCTTTGTTCTATCTTTGATACTTCGATAACGTTTCCTTTGCACTTCTCGTATATCTCAATACAGGAGAAAGCCACCGCCCATATTGCATTCAGTTATCTCCGCACTCGGTTTATCCTCAGCTTTGACCTTTCATGTTTGAGAGCATTTGCTCTGTGAGCCTTAGGATATTTGCAATATAAAAGGCAAGTGGAGAGGAACTGTAGCAGAGGAGAATATGCAGAAGTACAGTGATCTGCTCTGTCCTGTATATCACAAACAAGATACACTGCCTAGATATGACATAGTGCTTGGGCAAAAGGTATCTTTTGAGTGGCAGAACAAGATCTCTTATGTGAGAAAAACAAACTATAAATTAATGTGTAAAATAAAGGGCAGATGGAAAAACAACAAAGGCACATGGATGTGGGCTTTTCAGACTAGAACTGCAGAGACAGAGAGGAAAAAGGAATCAACAATGTGGATATTGCATATATATATATATATATATATATATATATATGTTGGGGCATAAATTATTATATATCACAAGCATATGCTAAAAATCCAATATTCATCCCTCGGTCAGTGTTCTGCCCTCCTATTGGTATTTGATGTCCTTGAGCATTCCATCTAAAGGTAATTGAAAACCGCCCATTACATCTTAAAGTCTATTATCAGGAGGCTGCACAAGGGATTTAAAAGCCAGCCACTGGGCTAAAGAGAGAAATTTGTAATAAGTTATTTTCTAAAATTACAAAGGAGAGCAAAGGAAAAGGCACCTTCAGTCATTTGTAATATGTACTGATTTAATATTTCAAAATTTTAAGCCCAGACATGGGATGTATCAGTATTCCCAACACTCTGGGAGACTGAGGCAAGAGCTTTTTGGTTTTTTTTTTTTTTTCCTGTTGTTGTTTTTAGCTCAGTCCCAACCTGGACAGTTTAGTTAGACCCTATTTCAAAGTTCAAAAATACAGAATAAAAAGTTCTGGGGACATGGTTCAATGTGAAAGCTTGTCGTAATGCAAAAAGTAATAAACAGCATTAGAAATATGAATGTGATAACACTTATCAGGATAATAGAGCATTAGTTTTGGAAAGAAAAATAGATAATGTTGCAAGACACCATGTATTAGGTTCAGATTCAATAATGGAATAGATCCAATATGAAATATATGTATGATTATACTAAGGGATTATTCAGCTAGGCTCCCAAATCAGAACTGAAGCGTCCCAGAGGCTGTAGCAAGCCAAGGGGTCTGAGATGCAAAGGTGAGCAGTCAACACTGGAAGCCTGGAAGAGCTGGAAGCCAAAAGCCTAAGTCAAAGTTGGAGAGTGGAGCTCCTCTGGAGAAAAGCAGACACTGCTTCTTTTCCCTTTTGTTCAATCCAGCCTGGATTGTACAAAGGCCCATTAGTGGGGGCCTTGCATGTCTAGATGGGTGTTTCCTCTCAGTTTGTGACCTACAAAGTGCTTCTTTTGTTTGCTTTTGTTTTCAATTTTATGTATTGGTTGCAGGGTTTCACTATGCAGCTAGCACTGAAAGTGATCCTCCTGCTTCAGCCTCCCCAGCTCTGAGATTAAAGGCATGTGCTGGTGTTTTGGGTGCCCGAGGTGGGGTGGGACAGTATGTGGCACCCTGCCCTTGCACTTGCCGAGGCAGGTGCTGAGACCTCCGAGCCAGCGCTACGGCCCTGCAAGCGCTTCATAAAGGGTCTGTATTTATTTGTTTTTTAACTTAGCCTATGGTTAGTATTTCTTCAACTTACTCATTCTGCCTAGGAAACACACAAAGACATTAAATCTCATTTTGCATAGACTTAACATAGTCACTCATGCCACATCCAGCAATCCAAAGTAGTGTAGCAAATGTTGTGAAACACAGCATAAAGCTCAGAAGACAAAAATCAGAAAACATCACGCTCAGGATTCCTGAGCCTTATTATGTGGAACTGATCCTTAAGAAGAATGAAATGGTGGAGATGGCTCAGTAGAATAAGCACTTCCCTGGCAAGTGCAAGGTCCTGAGTTCAATGCCTGGTTTTGCCAAAAAAAAAAAAAAATGAAATGGACAAAATGCATTCTAAGAACAAATCTCTAAATATAGAAGCTATTAATCAAATTACTAATTAATACGTAGAGTATATATTACTTTTCTTCATTTAGCTCCTGTGTGCCTATTAGTAACACTTAAAACATTTTTTAGTTTGTAGAGAACCATCTATATGCATCTATAAGATATTGTATCCTCTAAAAATTATTTGTGGAATTGTGTCTTCTGAGACACAGTATAATCAATCATGGTCTCATAAGAAAGCCTCCCCAGGGGAAGGCTTATATCCTCAACATATGCTCAGACAGGTATTTCAGGTGCCTTTGGATAACACCAGTGGCTTTGGAAGAAAAGAAAGGAATTTTGTTTTCTGACCTCTTTGTGGCAAAGTGGGTCACTGTGTCCACCTGCATTAGGCTGCAGAAGAAGGGGTGCTAATTGAGGCCTTTCACAGGGCTGAGTGCAAGTTCACTTGCCTGTGGCCCTGCATCATGCACAGACAAGTCCAGAATTGATTGGGTAAATCTTACTGAAGTAGACAATTAATAATTAGCACAGTTAAAGACGTCACCCGTACCTGTAGCTACTCTCTATTTAAATCATGTACTTGTGTCATTCACTAAACACTTTTTCCCATGTGAGCTGCTTATGCCAACCTCAGCCACTAGCCATGTCAACAAAGAAGTCTAATTATGAATTGTATTTTAATGATAAATAACTTGGGTCCAGACAAATAAACCAAATGACAAGCTCCAGCTGATAGTAGAGCTATAAAAAGTTAAAAGTAAGACATATGCACATTTGAACTCAAGTACAATGGTCCTGTCCCTATCCTTATGAAGTTAGCATTGTTACATCTCCAAGAAGTCCACTGTAGCATTAACTTTCATTCATTCGAAGAATTGTATGTGTCATCCTAAAATCCTCTGTGTAAAGTATCCTTCTTTGAGATGGCCTTTAAAAGCTTCAATCCTCAACATTTCAGATATTTATAAGAAAAAGAAAGGCATCTCACTCTCTGAATATTCCATGTAGACACTTGGTCCTCATGGTGCTTTACGGCACCTCCATTCAAGCTTTGCCTCTCAGTATCTAAAATACCTCTGTGTACACAGGCCACCTCCACTTGCTCGGAAAGGTGAATGCAGGGTCTCACGTGCTGAGTCCATGCTCAAGGTTAGAGGCATCTGCTCTAATAGTGTTTGTAAGTAGAATAACACGTATGCACTTTGTATGACAAAAAGCCACTACGAAGACAATTTGCAATGTATTAATTATTGACTCTGTCCTACTAATTTGATTTGAAACTGTCTCATTGCTATTTGTTCTTCAATAAAATAAGAAAAAAGACTGACAGGTTTATATTGCAAATTTGTCAGAAATGCATGAACAATTACTGTATTTTTCTGCACTGTCTTAGTTACTCTTCTCTCGTTGCTGGAACAAATATCTGACACCCCAAATGAAGGGGGAGAGGCTTATTTAGCTCACAGTTACTGGAGATTTCAGTCCATACCCTGCTGGCTCCAAGATAGGGCAGTACATGCTAGAGAGCAGCCTTTCAAGGCAGCAAAGAGCTGATTGCAAAGAGAGTGGCAGCAAGTGAGGCAGCTCCCTGGGCTCTCTCCCCTCCTTACACTGTAGTGCAAATTACCTACCCCAGGGAGGTACAGCACCCATAACCATTATAATCATCCACAAACTCCAGAAGCCACCCCACGATTGCATGAGGCTTCAGGGGGTCACCTGGACACAAACCATACACACACTAAGTGAAATGCTACCTGAAATATTTTATTTTTGAGATAATGAGTTACACTCTGCTGGGAAGAAAAGCCAAGATATCCTTTACGCCTCTTCACCATAGACAGAATACTAGATAATATGTGTAAATATGTGAACAGTTTCATGTTCTCTTTTAGAGGAGCGTTCAGTGGCATTCCTTTATTCTGTTTGATTTTTTTTAATTTCACAATTTTTGAAATAAAGGTGTATTATCTTAAATGTTCTATAATTGTTTACAACCAGGAAAAATAATTTAATAAGATCAAATGTAAAATTCAACTAAAGTGTTAATCATTTTCCTTTCCCTCTTTATTTTTTCTTTTAATGTTTCTTATTAAAATTTGTAATTTGCTTATGTCTAATAGTTGAGAAATACAACAAAATATATGATAGACTCATCTTACTAAAAATATGAAAAACTCTAGGTAAGAATAAAGTTATCATTTCTGTTTAGTACCATGATGATATTTTTTATAATGTTTCTGATCATGATGACAAAGCAGATACATGTCAAAATAAACTTTTATTCCTACAAGAATCCACCTCAGTTGGACCACGGCATATTTTTTGCTGATTTCAAGTTCTTAAGAAACATGAAAGTAGATATTTAATTTGAAAGTATTTCCTTAAATTGCATTAATTAAAGTCACCATGTTAAATAATTATATTGTAAAGTTTCAAAGAGAAAGACCTGCTTACATTCTGGCATAAAACCAACAAACTTCTCAGTTCACTAAGACCATAAATGACCAAGTGCCAGTAGCTTTATAATCCTAACAATGAATGACAGATAGAGTACCTTTTCTGTGACATCTCTATTCAAGTGGAAAAGAGAAAAATTCTTCATAAAATTTAAACAAATAATATAATAAAAATGTAGCCAAAAGAGAAGACTGTACTAAAGCTGAAGACAATAAAACAGAATAAATCTGTGAAAGAAAGAGAATAATGAGATTTTGGGATTGATACAGTAAATTAGTCCCAGAGTTTTGAACTCTATTTTAATTGTACTTCATATTTTAATTCAGTGACCAGGCTTGACAAACTATATAGGGTAATTTAAATAGATAATTGGGGGTAATAAATTATAATATCTCCATTAAAAAGATAAGTGAAACAAGCTTTCAGGCACAGTGTACTGTCATCTTATTCTTTCATCAATCCATAGCTTTGTGTGACTTCCAGAATAAAATGAAAAGCTTTATAGCAATACTTATTCTATAATTTATAATCTCTTTATAGATCTCAAAAAGTCTGTCAAAAGCAATTTCTGAAATTCTTTTATTTCTGTTACAGATCTTTTGAATTAATTCTATTGGACAACTAAAATTTTGTGATTTTTGGGGCCGGGGAGATGGCTCAGTGGAATAAGCGCTTACCTGGCAAGCGCAAGGGCATGAGTTCAAGCCCCGGATCTGCCAAAAAAAAAAAAGAAAAAACAAAATAAAATTTTGTGATTTCTACAAAACATCTCCCTTACCACCCCTACTTTTACCTACAAACCTCGTCATAGTCATTCCATGCTCTCCAATAGAGAATTCTTTTCTGATTCTAGATAGAAATAATATAATGAGAAATTTGTTTCTCTGTAGATTATTTTCCTGGGGAAATAATGTCTGTAATAATTTAATTTTGATGTATATTAAACACTTCAAGTTACAAGTTTTCAAAATTGAATTTTCTCTCTACAGTCCATTCCACATCCTTAAATGGTGTGAGTGTCAATTGAGTTAGTACAAGTAGAAACCTGGAAGCGATTCCTGGCACTTCTTGCACTGTAGGGATTTGTTATAATCTTTGGTGGTCCAGGAGAAAAGAGCGAGAGGATTTAGAAAATGAAGACGAGAGATAATAGCTAAGGTAAGGCGCTGACCCCTGCCTGATGGCCATAGATCCCCAGACAACAGCGGGGCTGTTTACTTGTAACTTTGCCAACTTAGTGTCACATGACACAAGATTGTCTAGTGATTGATAGCTGAGGGTGACCAGGTAGTATGCTTTCTCAGGACTGAGGCAGCTGGGCTGCTTTAGGCCTATGAGTTTGCCCCATATTCACACATTTGACAGGTTCTTCAGTGACTCCTGGGACTGCACTGAATTAATCACCAATGTCCTGGGTCTGACAACCAGTTCTTCCTTCCTTCATAGAGCAGCAATATGAAATGATACCTGGAGGACAGTCTTCATGGATTTCAACAGCCCCGTCTCATAAACACTTGGCTTACTTCCATATCTGTTTCATATGATAAATTTAAACCCTAAAATACCTATAGTTTTAAAAAATTTTAATATGTTTTAAAATAAGGGGATTTATTATAGACTGTGCTTACAAGTGCTTATTGTGTTAGGTCTCTCCCCAGGGCTGTCTCAAGAAGATTCCATCTCCTCTCTGTAAACTACCAAATTTTGTTCTTCTTTCACTCTTAAGAACTGGACAATCTATTTCAGGCTTCAGAGCCTCTGGGCCCATAATAGCCTCTTTTCACAATTTCTCGATCAAACTGAATTTATTGTACTGTGTGGTTTCAGTTTTCCATTCATCCTTTTATCCCGAGTTCAGTGGGCAGCACCAGAACCTTTTAAATACATGGCGCTCCATCAGTGAATAACACTAACACCTCTGATACAACAAAACATGTTTTTGGTCTCCGTCTTATTTTGGAATGCTTTACGCTTACAATAATTTGCTCCACTGTACTCTTCCTGATAGTTAACAGTTTATTCCACGCTGATGTAGTTCTCAAAACAGTGTTGATGTATGATTATTAGATAAGCCCTGGATTTCATTTGAATCTCACTAACATTATTCCAATGATTTCCTTTTGCTGTTCTTGGCGTTAATCCAGAAAGATGGTACTTTTGATACTATTGATAGGGTGTGACAGTTTTCTGAATTACCCTAAAAATGTCTTGAATTAGGCTTTAATATGATAAGGGAGAAGGATATAAATATGCATCACATTTTTATAACTTTAATATATTACTTCTCATTATTGTATTGTGACACATTTTGTTATCATGGATATTTTCCTTTTTTATATTTTCTAACTCAGAGTGTATTCATTATTTATAGAAAGAAAAAAAATTAAATCTCTTTCCTGTAGGCTATTTCCACAAAAAACATTCTCCATTCTTTTGGAAATAGAATTTAGTATTCGATCCTTGCTTTTCTTTCTCTCTTTGTTACTTTATAAATACTATTTCTTTGTACCCAGACATTTTAAATACACCACAAACTCCACATGCAATGTGTAGAGCAAGGATGTACTTCGTGTCAAAGTGTTCATCTTATGTTTTGCAGTATTTGCAATTTAAGAATTTGTGTCTATGCAGCCGTGCACGACACACACAGTCCTCAGAGCACACAGGTGTGCAGAATCAAAGGGCCGTGTGTGTGAGCAAAGCCTGCACCAACCAAGCGCGTTCCCTGCCTGCTGCACGCCCATCCATAACCATTAGGGGAAGCCTGGGAACTTCCCACATGTTGGAGACAGTGCTGATTTTCTCCCTGCAAAAGGCACAGCAAATAGCTTTACCATGTTCTTCTTCCATAAAGAAAATGGCAAAACCAATGAGATTCTTTCTATTTATTTAGACACATGTTTCAACACCACGTGACCTTACAAGGATTTTAGGGTTTCTGTCTAAAAGTCAGCAGCAGTCTAACCTTATGTTAGACTTTGTGCATACTTACATTTGTTGAAATACAAAGACACTTTATAGTTTAGCAATATTTTTAATATGACTAGGATAAATGTTATCTATAATCTTAGTGGGTTTGACTTGCTCATTTATTAAGTAATTTAAAGAAAGATACACTTCCTGATAAACTTAAACCATTAGGATTTTAATTGTTGTAACTCCAGACTATGAATTTATATATATGCACACAAGCTATTTTTTGTTGTCTTGAATATGTAGTATCATTATCATTGTATATTATAGGTTAAATATAGATGTAAATGTTAATAAAAACAGCACACTGTTATGCCCAATAGTGTGTTTTATATCAAATGTAGCTCCACCAATTACAGTTAGAAGACACATTGTGAGTTACCCAGTAGGTACCTTGAACTACAGATAATATCGAGCCCTATCTATGGCTTTCTTATATGTATGTACCTACAATACGTATTAATTCATAAATTAAATTGAGATCTTTATAATTACTAATAGAACAGAAACGTATAACCATGTGCTCTCATGAAAACTATATGTACATGATCTCAGTGTTGATTTTATTTTATGTTATTTTATTCTTTAAAAGATTTTAGCAATCTCAGAATATGAGTTTTTCTTTTAAAATGATAACTTTCAAAACTCGGCATACAAAAACAGCACTACCCTGGAAATAAAAACACAAGAAAGCTGTAAGTTAACATTCCTTATGAATATAGATACAAAAATTCTCAACAAATCACCAGCAAATAGAATTAAAAAACATAGTAAGAGGATCTTATGTAATACTACTAAAGAATATTTATTTCTGGGGCAAGAATCACCCAACATTTTAAAACTGTGACTGGTATACTTAATTAACAGAAATATTGTACGAATTATATAATAGCTGTAAAAGTAAAGCAAACTTTGTTGTAGTTTAGCAACTTTTCATAACAAATACTCTCAAAAAATGTGAGAGCATTTGAAGATTGAGGATTATTATATAAAGATTATATATGAAAAACCCACAGTTAGCATCATACTCTTATGGAGAAGAGAAGAGAGAAAATGGAAGTTTTCTCTGTGAAAATAAGAAACAAGTGTACCTGCTTGTGCCATTTCCCTTTAACATAATATCAGAAATTCTAGAAACAGTGATAATACAAGGGAAAAATATAAATTAAATGGAAATAAGAAAAGCCATCCCTATTTTCAAATGAAGACTTTTATATCAAAATTCCCAAATAGCCATTAAAAATAACATAGAATAACATGTCAGGAGTCATCAATGAATGCGGTAAATTTTTTAAGACATTTATTTGATACAGTGTCTCTACGTAGTTCAGCTCATACTAATCCTCCGGTCTCAACCTCCGGCAACTCTGGGATTACAGGTGTGTACCACCACACCTGGTTTTGGGGCGGCTGTGGCACAGGCTTTGAGGACCAGCATGGCATGTGGAACCAGGGATCAAACTTGGGTCCTTGCTCTTGCCAGGCAGGTGCTTAGATCACAGAGATATATCTGCAGACTAACTGTATTTGGTACAGGGTCTCATTATGCAACTGGGACTCATAGTGATCCTCCTGCTTTCAGCCTCCCCAGTGCTGGAATTATAAGCATGTGTCACTAGGCCGGGTCTCACTGGCCTGCTCAGCATGCCCAAGGACAGGGCCAGTGCGGCATGTAGTGCTGAGCATTGAACCAGGACCCTGCAATTGAAGGCAGCACATTTGAACTGCACAAAAATCACACATAAAAATGTGCTGCATTTCTATACCTTAAGAACTGTCTGTCAAACAAATGATGAAATAATTCTGCTGGCAACAAATTAAATGAACAAAATACTCAAGAACAAATTTAGGTACATAGGCTTATAACATAAAGGTTTAATATTTTAAAACTATCCTTACTATTCAAAGCAAGTTTAAATTCAATACTGCCTACTTTTACAATAAAGACATTTTATAGGAGAATGAAATTTATGTGGAAATGCGAACATCAATAATTAGCTAACCAATTCGATCCTAACAAAGAAGATAAAGCCAGAGGACATCATATGATTTCAAGCCATTAGGATATTCAGTAATCACAAATCAAGACTGTTGGCCTATGGACCAATGGGACGGAGAAGAAGCCCTTCAGCAAGTCCCTATGTGCAGCTTCAAATGGTCTTCAGTTCATGCTGTGAATGCACAGTGGGGACAGAACGGTCTTTTGAACAAACAGCACTGAGAAAATCAAGTACCCACATGGAGTAAGTGCCGGACTTAACATTCCAGAGGCAAAGTGCCAAGCACCCAATTATACTTGGCATGAGGGACATTTGTAGAAGTGAACAAACGGTAGTCAGCCATCCACTGCTGAAGTTGTGCTGCTGTGTGCTTATTGCACAGTGTGATGGTATACAGTATCTGTGTGACTGTGTGTGTGTGTGTGTGTGATATGCTTTACATTGTGTGTTTGTGTCAGTCGTGTCGAAGACTCATTTTATCAAACTAATGGAAGAATCAAACTTACAAATGTTCTGCATGAATAGAATTTACTCATTCTAAATACTGTATTTTAGAATATAATTCAAATATATATATATATATATATATATATATATGAAAAAGATGTATAGCACCTTATTTAAACCTATAAAAATCATAGTAAAGGAAAATGCTTTGCATAAACATTCTTAATATTAATACCAAAATATTCCAATTTTCTATGTTATTTGAAATTATAATATTGATTTTTTAATTTTAAGGGGATTTGTGTTTAGGAATGTAATCTGTAGATGCAAATAATAATTCCAATTCTACTGCTGGAGAGGTAGCTCAGCGGACCAAGTGCCTGATCACACAAGCTCAGGGCCCAGAGTTTGTGGCTGATCCCTGTGCCACACTGTCCCCCCCCACACACACTGAGTCCGGGTATTATGGAGCACGCCTGTAATCCCTGCACCAGAAAGGCTGAAAACAGGAGGATCACTGTAGGTCCAAGATGCATAGTGAGACCCTAAACCAAATACATAAAAAGAAAATAATAATGATGATAATAATAGTAATTCCAATTTAATTCTAAAGCATATGACTGTTTTGAACTTTGATGAATTTCCTATCTTTAATGATCTTTTGTCTGGACTATGGATGTTCATAATTATGTTAGCATTTGTAATGTGGTTATTAATATAAATGCTTCACATAGTATTTTAGCAGTAATAAAGTATTAGTGACAATTTCAGCTATTGGTAGTATTTCCTGTATTTGATTTTCACTGTAACAAAGAAACCAAAAAGGTTTTCTTTTCCTGAACTAAGTGAGCAAAGTAAGCTTCTGTACAAATCCTAAAAAGAATAAATATACCACTAAGAATTTTCAGTGGGCCAGAGAGATGGCCCAGTGAAATAAGTGCTTCGTGACAAGTGTGAGGGCCTGAGTTCAATCCCTGGTTCTGCCAAAAAAAAAAAAAAAAAAAAAAGAGTTTTTTAGTAAATTTAATTTTAAATTTTCTGTAAAAGTGTGGTAGCATGAGACCCTTGAAAATAACATGAAACTTGTTTTCTATGTCCTATGACCCAATCATCTGTGGTCAATAAACATTTAATAGAGAAAGAACAGTCCAGAAAAATTTGTACCCAAATGTCTTCAGCTAAATGCTCCAAATGTGAATGTAGCATTTCTTGTTTTTAAGTTCATTATTGACATAGTTGATCCCACTCAGCTCAGTTCTTCCTTTCCTAATCAGCTAAGGTTGTTAATTTACATAAAGGTAGAAGCAGTCATTCTCTACTCCTTCCACTTCAAGTGTCAACTTTTCCAGCCCTCACAAGATAAACAATTCTGACCGCATCAATAAGCAGCACTTTTTCTGCTTTGAGTCTTCAGGCCTGACCTGAGAGAGCCTGAGGAATGATGTTTTGTTCTCTTTCTCCTTCTGCTAAAAATGCCCTCATCTTATATTCTGATAAACCTAACATAGGTTTATATTTGGGGGGAATTTCGAGCATCTAAAGAAACCTGAAATGCAAAATATTAAAATAATGAAGAATGTACCTGATTTTCTAAATTGCTTATAAACATTTAAATTATATACTTTTCACTTATTGCAATAGTTTCACATTTTCTATATTATATATGGATTCAACACATTTTCTTAAAATTAAATGTTGATAATGATGCAGGTATGACAAGTAGCACACCCATAGAGCCACAACTCTTGCTAGGCCAATGAAGGAGGGCTGTGAGTGTGCAAGCCAGCCTGGGTAACTTGGTGAATTTAATGAATCTCTGTAGCAAAACATAAAATAAAAAGGACTGGTAGTACAATTCATCATGAAGGCCCTGGGTTCAATTCCATAAAACAATATGTATTCATACTACTTAGGAAAATGCTAAGAGATGCCTTAGTCAGAGCTCATTCATAAAGGTTCAGTGTAATTCTGTATTCCACATGATTACTTTTCACCTATACCCTGTTGAATCAAAAAGAAGTTGTTCCTTGTCTGTTTCATTAATCTAAAAAATCACACTGTGTTCCAGAATACAAGTCTGTTCCTTTTTCTTAACATCCCAGCAATCATGGTTTTATTTTTTTAAAAATTTTTCACTGCCAGAACTAGTGGGAAAAGGAAACAGAATTTGATCTTCATTTCTCAAGAGAACACTGTATACGTAATAAACTTTATCAGAAGTGATACATATATCAAATTGTTAAAATATATATATTAGAGATTAAGTATATGTCATTGCACTTACTTTCTCACATCTTTATAACTCATAAAATAATGCAGTGTGTATCCATACTCCTGCATAACATTGTTTCTCATAATAACTGTGTTGAGTTTTAATGCAAAATAACATTCTAAATGTTTTATTCTATTAAAGTATAATAACCTATGTGAATAAATAGTTCTAAAATGTTATCTGAGTTCAAAAAAATCAAATATCTTTTTAACTATAGGGAATGTCAAGTTTGAAAATATTTTTAGAAAACATTGTTTCTCCTAAATGTGTTAGCATGCATTAACTTTGTGGATATGGTAGCGGTCATCACTTGATGTTGGTTCCAAATATTTAGTTTCTTCTCCTTTTGAAACAAAGCAAAAACAAAAGAAAATAACTCTATTACTAGTAGTAAATTGATTTATCATTGTAAATTTTACATTTTATTAGCTAACTGATATTCACTGAGTCATTCAACAACGTATTTTATTTATGTTATCAGTATAATAATAAATTTAGCCAATATAGTAATACATTAAAGAGAAATGTGACTGTTTTACTCTGGAATAGAGATAGACACAGATACAGTACCAAGTTTATGAATTAATTCCATTCTTACAGAATGTTTATAATTTGGATATGTTCATAAGTTTGACAAAGTGAAACTTATATAACTTTGATACAAATATAGAGTGTAAAACATAAAATTCCCACCACACCCAAACACAGTGAGTCTGTGACTGCTCTGTGCTGCCATTGTTCAGTAAGCTCTCTGCAGTGCAGCTGTGACCACGTCCAACACACATGAGCTACTCATGTGGTCTGTTCTAGTCTATGGATATTCATAAATCAAGGTCCATTTTTGTCTGGGAAAGTTTAGGAGCTGAATGTTTGTAATTTGGGAAATCATAGTACTCATTAATGTTTGTGTCATAATAATTAAAAGAAACGATCTTTATAACAATGATCTAAGTTTAAAAAAGACTGAAAGAAAAAGAAAAGAAAGAAAGAAGAAAGAAAGAAAGAAAGAAAAAAGAAAGAAAGAAAGAAAGAAAGAAAGAAAGAAAGAAAGAAAGAAAGAAAGAAAGAAAGAAAGAAAGAAAGAAAGAAAGAGAAATAGGCTCAGCGAGATAGTTCAGAGGACTAAGCGCCTGCTTAAGCAAGGGGATGGCCCTCGACTTAATCTCTAATCCCGCGTGCAGTGCTAGCCCCGCCTCCAGTCGCACTGAGCTGGCTACTGAGTCCAAGGGTGCTGGTGCACGCTTGCAGTCCCAGCGCTGGGGAGGCTGAAACCAGGAGGACATCTAAGAGTCAGAGCCGTGCAGTTACATATGCATTGTAACGGTGTAAGTCAATAATAGATGTAAGATCATGAAATAAAATAAAATTTTGCTCAATATATTTATTATCTCGTAAGAGTGAGAAATTTATCCCAATAAGGTATTCAAGAGCCAGTCGAATAGCTCAGCGGATTAAAGCACCTGCAAACACGCTCAAGGGTGGAGGGTTCGATACCTCTGGTCTACAGTGCTGGCCCCACCCCCAGGGTGCGGTAAGACAGTGATTGAGACTGAGCATGGTGGCGTGCACCTGTAATTCCAGCTCTTGGGAGGCTGTAAACAGACAAATCACTAAAAATTTGGTCTAGAAGTGAGACCCTGAACATCATGTAGACCCTTCCGTAAAAAAAAAAAAAAAAAAAAAAAAAAAAAAAAAAAAAAAAAAAGATATTTAGCAGCAATTTAAACACTTTGTTTTGGGGGGCGGGGTTTTGGCCAGTTCAGCCCACTGTGAGAGCAGGGCTGGTGTGGCAGGTGGTGCTGAGGAAGCGAACCGCAGTTCCCTCTCCCTGCCTAAGCTTATATAAGCAAGTGCTTTAGGCTGCGAGTTATCATGCCGGCCCCTAAAAGACAATTTTACTAATTCTGAATTGTGTATCTTTGTATAAAGCATGTTCTTTAGTCTCAATATCAATATTCTGTTGCTTTTCTCTTGGAGATGATGCATTCTTTATTATTATTTTTTTTTAATTACAACTTTATATGTGATTCTAATGAGTTCAGTGATTAGTTCACTTAGTTCAATGATCTTCAGAATTACATCTTCATCAACAAAGTGTCGTTTTAATGTGAAATAAGGTAGCAGTTATAAACCTCTTAATTTTTTAAAATGTGGTGTTATTTTGGATTACACACCACTAGTCCTAGTGATTATTATTTTATTTTTTATTTAAAGCTAAGGCTCAGAAAATGTACACTACATAGTATTAGAAAATAAAGGCTGCATGTGTAACTTCTATTTAATCTTATATTTTAAAGGTTTTAGTCAACCTATTCAGTTATTTGATTCTGTAGGATTTTGTAGATTTTATTTTTTAAGATTTCTATGTGGAGTATTATCTATGAATTTCAAGTATTAGAAAAAGAATCAGAGCCATTTTGATGTGTTTTTAAGTTTCTCTATGAACTACATAATTATCAGTCTCACTAATTTGCTCTGCTAATTTCCTTTACAATGGTCAGTTATGGATTCACTTTTAAATTAGAGTTCTGGGTTGAGGCACTGCCCCACTTAACACTGTATTTGTGTCTAACTATACAAGGGCAAGAGTCGAGTTACCTTAATGATGGCCAGGAAAAACGCTCTAATCCTATCACTTGCAGGCAGCTATCACCAAAACCAATTTCTGTGTAATTAAAAGGTACTCTCCGGCACTGGAAGCATTTGGGAGTTGCCTGTGGATTTGGACCAAGTAGGAGGATTTTTTTCCATAGACAGCAACCACATTGAAACACACTGATAAGCTTTGCTTTTGAATTTACATTAGAGAGCTCAATAGTTGATACCTGGGAGAACAGCTCATGCTTCTAAAGTGACTGGTGTCTTGCAGAGATTAAGGACAGAGGTCTCTAAGAGATTAACACGTCACTTGGTTTAAGTGACACCCAATCCATTTTATTGACATAGACTCCATTCTGCAAAACAAGCATATTTTGACTGAAATATAATGAAAATTTGGTGTGCTTTTATAGACCAGCTACAGCCCATTCCTACACATTAGTGCTGGCTAATGCAAGCAGTGTCTGTAAATGAAACCAGCAGTCCTCCTTGTGAAGAGTGTGTGGACATGTGTCTAAGAATACTAATTCAGTGGAGCGTATCTAGGAGCTCTGCATTACCTTTTAATTTTACCCAAGTCCTGCTGTGGTCCCAAGTTATTAAGGCATATTCATTGAATTTGGCAAGCTATTACTTTGCATTGCTACTATTCCTACTGAATCTAGGCATTCAATTGTGAAACCAAACAGCCTTTGATTTGATTTCTAATTGTTTGTTTTCAACAATTTGAACCTCCATTTGTTTCTCCTGCATCGAGCACAAAGAACATCAGCGAGTAGGTGAAGAGTTCTCCGGTTTTCTTTTCAAACCTAACACTGTGGTTTGGATGTTGCCTCTGTTAGGCTGGAGCTAATATAACAGGGATATGAAACATTACTGCATTGAAACTCTGCAGCTAGTGTGGAGAGCTGACATTTCACAGCGTCCCTGCCAGATACCTAGACACTATTATTATGGGAAAATGAGCCTGTGCAAACGCCACGGAAAGTTATGCAGCCGTGCTTTCTCTTTTATTTTTGATCTGCAACATAGAAATAAGACATTTCCTGAGGTTGAAACAGATGATAAAGCTGGCCTATGTTGGCATTACGTGAAGATTTCGGTAGATAAAACAATATACAACATAAAAACTATCATTTCCTCAGACTATATCCACAATTCAAAAAATTGTATAAGTCATTTATACACATGATGAGAAAAGCAATATTGTTTCAGATTTTATATTGTTTCAACGTAAAACATAAATTGTGATAACTTACTGAAAATAGGTCAGTCAGAACAACAGAACTGGATGGAAAAGAGCTTTTTAAAAAAATTCATTATTTTTACAGTACAGTAATTGCTTATTTTCATTATTTCCCACAGTGGAAAACATGCGAAACCCAACTTATAAATGGAAACCAAAATACAAGGTAGATGCCAAGAAGGAGGTAGGTAAAGCTTTATATAGGAAGGAAACGAATCAAAGATGGAGCGAGGGGCTAAGAGGAAGCAAAGAAGACGAAGGAAGGAACCAAGATGTGTCATGCACAGGTACCAAGGCCACAAGGAATGTACCATAAACAGGTACAAAAAGTAGAAAGGAATGAAGAAACTGAAGAGAGTGTGGGATGGAAAAAACAATGAACTACAAGCACAGCTTAAATATTACATTGTTTCTCTTATATAAGTAACACAGCTAAAATTAAAGAATAAGATAAAAGAGAGACAACAGGAAGTGGGGTGATACATGTTCTCAAAGGTGGGGGGATCGAAGAGGGTGAGAAGGTATAAAGAATGAAAAAAGAAATTGTTATGCATTATGTTTATGTAACAGCTTCCTACAAATAATGTAAATATTATGTCTTGTCCACATGTACTAATTAAAAAAAAAAAACCTGTTCCAAGATGGACCTTGATTTTACAAAGGGAAAATGGAGTATGTTTTCATCTATGATTTCATCATCAGCCAGTATCTGGCATCTAAAAGCATGCTACAAAATGGATGCCTTTTTATTTATAAATATTAAAGCAGAGGAAAAACCTGAAGGACACATTGCAAAACATTCACAGTAAGCATATGTGAATTGGAAATTGAGATGTATAGAATCTACATGCCTTTTGTTCTGCCAGATCAAATTAACATTCCGAAACTACATGGAACAAGCCACCCCTCCATTGGTACTCTAGTGCTTTCAGTCTTTGCTAATCTGAGCAGTGAGTGCACAGTGCTATTGCCTGGTTTTTCCTTGCGTTTTTCTAAGCTAAGATAAGTTCGTTGGAAAACTGAAATGATACTGATATATTGAATATGTATTGAATATACCAGTAGATTGATATGTTCAACTTGAATTTATATTGTTGATGAAATGCTCTGCTAGATCCTTGGTTGAATTTTTTTTTAATTTCAGCTATGTTTTTCTTCCTTATTTTTGGTATTTTCACATTTTTCTAGATCTGAAATGTTTCAAATACATTTTCAGATTCAGGGACTTTAGTGTTCATTTCATTTTATGAGGATCTTTTAGATAAAATAGATCATTTTTATTCAAAGCACCTCATGATATCAGTTTTACTTATTAAGGCAGATGACATAAATTTTACCCAAATGAATTTGATTTTAATATTAAAGAATGTGTGGAATCAATTTCTCAATCAATGTTTAGTGAATGGTCTTTTTTTTAGTCCTACTGGTTGACAACCCTCTCTCATAAACATGCACCATAAGTATATAATTTGTTTCTTAGCTCTCTATCCTGTCACCCTTTCCTAATTCAATTTTATATCATTATACAGTTACAACTATTTAGATATTTATAATAAGTTACTACAATTTAAACTGGAATAGCTTCTCCTTATCTCTCTTATATCAGAAGTTCCTTTATTATTACTGGTCTTCTGTTACAGCAAATTGACTTGCAGTAGAATTATCAAGTTAAAAAAATAGTCTTATAATTAAGATTAAAACCAAAATAAATCTACATCTCAATTTAGAGGTAATTATATTTTAATATTTCAACCATAATTGTCCCACAATTACTTATAACATTCTTAGTGTCTTTCAATAAAATCATGACTTTCATTAAAAGTTCCTGTAGAATTTTTGTTACATTTATTTATAATATATTATGTCACTACTATTCAAATTTTTAAACTACATATTCTAATTGTTTCTCACAGCTCTATAAAACCCATTTGATTTTTATATTTTAACCTTGTGTGTGTCAAATTTGCTTAATTATTAATTATAAAGATTTGCCTTTGTGAAATGACTTACATGTGTGTCTACAAGAAAAACAGTTGGGAACACTGATTTTTATTTTGCATTTCTAATGGATTTTATTACTTTTATTTTCTTATGTTAGTACATGAACCAAATGTAACTTACATAAAAGGGAGACTTTTTTATCACTCTGGAAATCAAGGAGTCCTATTTTTAAAATATCAATATGATTTTTAAAATGCATTTTTAGTTAATGTTTTTACTCTTTAAACATTTTTTGTTATGATGTAATTATAAACTGCAAAAATAAACATATTCTCATGCATATTTCAGTGGTGATAGTCATAAAATTATAACCAAGATACTGACATCGATTAAATATCCTCTTCACATTGAACTTTCATAGTTCCTATGTGCTGACTTATTTGTGCATTCATACATTTAAGTTTATGTAATTTTTAAGCATATGCAGGCTCTTGTCTCTATCACCACAATCAAAATGATCCCTGCATTGTTTTCTGCGAACCACATTTATCTTCTGTTCCTTTCCCCCATATCACATCTCAATTACTTTTCTGTAGTTGCTGGGACAAAATACCTGACATTCAAAATTAATGAAGAAAACATTTATTTAGTTCAAATTTTGTGAAGGTTTCAGTTCATACACAACTGGCTCTAGGGCAGAGTGGCACATGGCAGAGTGTGGTCATTCAGGGCAGCGAAAAACGGCAAAGAGAAAAAGGGAGGAGCAATGACTGTATCAAGAGCAAGCCTCTCTCCCTTCCTTAGGGTGCTCTCAGGCTATCTGTGGGTGTAGCACTCACACCCCTAATCCCAGAAGCATTTATGTCCATAATCCTAGCATTGGATCATGAATTAATCACAAACTCTAGAAGGCCACCCCATGACTACATGCGGCTTTGGGGGGACAACTAGACATAAACCATAGCACCCCACTTCTAACCCTTGACATCCTTGACAGAGATAAACCTTGTTTTTTATTTGTATGATTTGTCATTCTAAGAATGCTTTCAATTTTTTCTAAGTGTTTTCTTGCTAGTGACATTTTTCAGATAACACAATTCCCTGGATAGTCTTTCACATTGTTGTATTCGTTTTCAGTAATTTCCTTCTTGTTAGAGAAGAGCAGGCTATTGTGGACATATCCCAGGGGGTCTGGGTTACACCCAGGCTTTGACCAGTGTGGATAAAGCTGCATTGAACAATTGTACATAGGTGTTTTATGAACACACATTTTCACTTCTCTATACCAAGCATTCAAGAACAAGTATTGACTTGTAATTTCATGTTCACTTTTATCAGAAATGACCTAACAGCTTCAAGCACAAGAGCAGTCATAGCATTTTATCTTCCCATCAGCCATGTCGGAGTGACCACTTCCTGTCCAGGTAACTGTGATAGTTGCTTGTGCATTGTTAGCTATAAGGAAATTAAGCATAAGGGGCTACACTGAAGTGTTGTGAAAAGCACAAGCCCATGGAAGAGGAAATCTTGGAAGAAACACATCCAGTGGAGAAAGTTAGAAGCAAAGGAGCACAGAAGTACCACAGTGCACACGAATGAGCTCACCGGGCTCCAGATGCCAGGCCAGTTCCTGGGTCATAGTCCCCATCAAATTCTTGGCTCAGCAAATTGTGAACAAAATAATACAAGAACTTCAAAACCACTGAGTACTAGGGTTACCTCGTTGGAAA
Organism: Ctenomys sociabilis; assembly: GCA_004027165.1. NCBI lineage: Eukaryota > Metazoa > Chordata > Mammalia > Rodentia > Ctenomyidae > Ctenomys > Ctenomys sociabilis. Next base: position 47,401 of record PVKA01008650.1, read on the forward strand.
GGTGTGCAAAAAATGACAGAAAAACAGATGTAAAAGTTTGGTAAATATTTACACTGGTTTATTTTTTACACTAATACATTTGCTATTACAAAGAAGCACCTACAAATATTTAATTTTCAAGTTTAAAAGTAGAAAAAAGGACAGGATCACCATTCCGAAATTAAACATTGGACTGAGAAGTATCAGTATGAACAATCATACTGGATCCCTGTTAGATTATTGCCACATGCCTCATTAATAAAACTAATATGTAGTGAAATAGAATTAAAATTTTAAAAAATCATTATTCACTTCTACTATTGACAGTTTTGTTTATGAAGGTAAGAAAATATAGAATGAAAATGCATGTATATGTATGCATATCCATATAAATATGTAAATTAAAATTAGTTATTAAATATAACAACTTGTAGTTGAATGAAAGGCTATCTTCTTGTGGCTTATATTTTAAATTTGATCTCTATTTAAATTTTTAAAAATAAGTGATATGCAATTCAGAAATTATGTCATATTTCCTATGTATTTTGTTCCATGCTAACATTTAAATTATGGTTTGAAATGAACGCTCACCCTAAGCATAGAAAATTGCATACAGGTAATACACAAAAATATGTAATATATATAATTATGTATTTATATCTATATAAATATGCATATATAGTGTCATATTTCATACATACTTTTCTGTAGTAACCAAAACATACAAAACATTTCCAAGTTATTATTGCAATCATCACATATGTTTTTACAAGTTGATGTATACTTGAATTTAACAAAAAATTTTGCAGGGGCCAGGCCAGATAACTCAGCAGACTAAAGCACCTGATTAGGCAGATGCAGGGACCTGGATTTGATCCCTAGTGTGCCGTGCCAGCCCCGCCTAAATGCTGAAAAGGCAACTGAGACTGGGTATGATAGTGCGTGCCTGCAATCCCAGTGCTTGGGAGGCTGACAGTAGGAGGATCACTAAGAGTCCCATCTGGGTAGTGAGACTCTGTAGACCCTGTACTAAATACATTAAAAATTTTGTATATATACCTAATTTTTTATATGCAGTTTCTATGAACAGTATATCAAGCTACAACTTAAAAGATCACACACTGAAAGAGAAAAATAACCACTGTTCACTTCTAAACTCATCTTCCATCACTAACATTTACAACCAATTCTTCTCTTTTTCTCTCCTCGTTTTTTGTTTTCCTGTGCTATTATGTGTATACTTTAATTACGATACACACAAATTTAAAATATATCACTTCTCTCTACTTGTCCTTACATTTTCTTTGACTACTGCACATTTCATTAGATTAAGCAGTCCTCCACCAGAAATAAATTTAGTTTCGTCTGATGACACTGGTTGCTTATGCAACACTGGTTTCTTCTTTGCCCCAGCCCTTTATGGGAAATATAGGTAGGACGCCTATCACAGACATGGCAATGACCACTGACGGGATGATGCTGAGGCACAGAAAGACACCCTCGCGCTCCAGTAGGATCTCACGAGGGGCCTGGCACTGAAGAACCGTTTTGCTCCTCACAGATGTTACAACTGTGTCAACTGGCAAACGTGCTCACTAGATGTATTCTATTTTCACCATCTGTAATTCCACACATATTATTACTCTGTCCTACTGTAACCATCTTTGAATAGAACAGAATGTAATTATTAGCGGGATGATTTTGAATGGGGACATCCTTTTCCTCTTCCTATCACGCAAGACTGAGTTGTTAAATTTGATTTGCTGGAACTGCCTATGTGAGATTTTTTTCTTACGTTCAAGCTCTACGGCTACCAAAATGAGCTCCATGGCAAAAAATAAAAGAACTCACATAAGATCACTGAAAATAGCCTAAGTATTTCCTCCAGAACTTCTTTCATTACTTCTTTGCTTAATACCTTTTCCAACGATGACTGTCATGTTCTTTTCTTCTACAACATGACTACACAAATTGCACCATCCTAAAATGTTCAAGACGATTATGTTTCTCAGTCATTATTTATTGGTTCAAATGGGTCTATAATTAGGTCACATTTGTTTTGTGAACAGGAGAGTCATAAAAAAATGTAGCTATTGGGTAGTCACTTATTTCTTTCTTTATATCAATAATTTTAACCTTGCATATGTCTTTCTAGTTTAGATATCATATTAAGGTATATCAAGAGTAAATTCATGTTTTCATTTTCTAATCCAGATGGATCTCTAAAGGGTCATGTGTTAGTATATGCTGTGAGTATATTTTTAATTCATGTATCTTATCATGCTATACTTTTGATAATGATGATTATATTTAAGGCCTCATACATGCTAGGTAGATTCTGTAAACCTGCTCTAAGTGCTCAGTCATTTGGATTTATTTTTTTAATCTTTTATACTGCATCCCTCTAAGTTGAGCAAACTGGGCTTATTATTTGGGAATCTACTGCCTCAGCCCACAGAGTCATTAGGATTATAAGTATGTTCCTTTATTCCTGCATTATAATAAAATATTTCTAAAGAAGACATATAATTAAAAAAATGCACTGTGCCTTTACTAAATAGGATGGCAAGAAATGAGGTGTGTGCATTTATGTGCATAATAAGGAGACAAGAAAGGCATGAGTATCTGAGATGAGTGAGCTTCCCCACAGACATCCAATGATGAATGTTAAAGTGGTACAAGATCTATATAATTTTATACATTGTGTAATAAGGAGCCCCAATGGTAATAGTTCATTAGTGGAAGTGAGAAGATACCATGGCAATATTTTATTTCCAACATACTTTACCTGCTCAAATGATGAAATACATCGGCAACGTTTCCATGCCTACTGTGAATTCATAAAGCACAAAGACTACTTTGAGAAGAGTAAAATATGGACTTTCAAGAGAAGTTCCAAATCACAGTACTTAGTATCTAATCTAAGCCTTTATAAATTAAACTGCAGTTATAATTGTATAGTCTTTAGGGTCTCCTTAAATTTTACTGGCTTACCTGTTTCATTAATTGCATTTCACACTGATTTTACCTTTTGCTGGTAGGTGCCTGCAGTTTCAGCTCTCTGGAGAGCTGAGGCAGAATTCCAAAACTGAAGCACAGACTGGACAACTTAGGGATTTATCAATACCACAGTATATAGTAGAATAAAATTTTAAAAAGAGCAGGAGAAAAAAAGTGTAGAGACTATATCTCAGTGCAGACACTGTGTTCAATCCCTGGTACTGGAGAATAAGGAAATAAAATGAAAATACTGTTCTGTATATTCACATTGTTAACAGCAGGTTTCACTTTAATATAAAGGATGAATATTATCCTTCATTATTGTACAATACAGGGTATTAGTACATACCCTCATTTGAATCCATAATTTAAATTGTTTCTTCACTAACAATATAATGTTGTAGTGGTAATTAATATGATTATGATCTAAAATAATTTTATACACACTGTGTGTGTGTATGTGTGTTTAACTCTCTTTTAGGGGAAATTAAAAATAGGGTGGTCAAGTTTCAAATGAATGATCACAACTATTGGTTTATCCTTATATGTATTTCTATGTAGAATTACTCTTAAAATTGCATGAAAACTCAATAAGAGGTTTTTAATCTTGAGTACAAAACCATGTTAAAAATAATCCAAAGATTTAAAAAAGGCTAAAGTTATGCCCAGCAACTTCCAGCCCCTGGTGTCCCTATTGTCACATAATCTTTTCCTTTGAAGAATGAACTGCGCTTGCTTTTCATAAATAACCTACTGCAAAAGTGACAACCTATAATTTCAAAATCCAGATGGCTAAAACAGAAACTTTCGTCAGACTGGCTGATTTCCTTGCTTCACTCCCCTCTCCCTCTTTGGGGTGGAGCCGGCCTCTGCTAGCTGCACCTTCTGGATGACCCTTCTCTTACCCCAAGAAGCCAGTGGAAGTGCGAGGCCTCCAGCAAATAGCCAATCAGAAACCAAAACCCTTGGTTCAAAGGTAAGGAGGCAGAGCACAGAATAACAGCATGTTCATGAGATCAGAAGCAAATTTGCCTCCAGCTGAATCTGAAGAAGACCTTACCGTAGTTTCTTCCACCTACATTGTAGCCTCGGAAGTAGTCCTTGTCCAGACCAGTAATTCCGGTATGACCACCCCACAGTAATGCTTGTTGCTGAGAGCCACTGAATTTTCCTATGCCTTATTTATTACACAGAAATGGAGTTAGTGGAGTAGCATAAGTGTGTATGGTAAATGTTTAGGGTATATGCTTAGGAATGCTACAGAAAAAGTTAAGAAAAAATTAGAACAATCGCAATGGTAGTGAGGGTCTGGGATTCTCAGTACACAAAGAAACCAGAACATCAGTTGCTCCAAGGGACCCTCAGCAGTGTTCCCATATGCAACTAAAGGAAGATCACTTCCCTAAGAGGATAGTTTAATATTGTGACTTAGTGTTTAATTATCATAAGAAACATGTAAGCTACTTTATAATCAGCAAATTTCTTCTTTAAAAAGATTTTCAAGGGGCAGGAACATAGCTCAGTGGCACAAGACCCTGGCAAGCACAAGGTCCTGAATTCAATTAACAGTACCAAAAACAAACAAAAATAAACAAACAAAGAAACTTTTCAAATAGGCAAGAGTCTCATTGGCTGTACATTCCAGCATTCTATTTGGGTGAGGCAGAAAGATCTAAAGTTTGAGCTGGGACTAGGGAATTTAATGTCAGCCTGTCTCAAAATTTGAAGACACAAAAGGCTGGGGATAAAGATCTGGGTTTAGTCTTCTGTAGGCACAGAGGGAAAATGAGTTTCCATGTCTAATATTAGTTTATCTTGCAACCAAGTAAACTATGTGTATAAACAACCAGTAATATGCACCAAATGTGCACATAAGTAAAAACATTTATGTAATTGCTCCTGTTGAAAGAGCAGAATAAAATATTTTGAAGAGAAAACTCCCTATTAGTACATAACTTACTGAAATCTCAAAAGATTGTTAATATTTGGTTTGTGAATTTTTACTAAAGTCATAATGCAGTTTAGTTCTTCTAATTAATATGTCAGTACATTTTTGACACCCATAATGACCATATGCTTGACAAGGAATTTGTACCTGTACATGATGCAACTTC
>PVKA01008650.1:52593-72221 GCA_004027165.1 Ctenomys sociabilis
CACACACACATGCACACACAGAACAGATCCTTTAAAATAAAGATTTCTATTATTGTATCTGATTTCCTTGCTGTTAAAAGTTAAAAAAAAAAACACCCACATTTAAATACTCTTTTAAATAAAAGTAACCTATCTAGTCTTTATAGTGTTTTAGGTTGTATAATAAGTGGTGTACTAATATAAATACATTCAATTATCTAACTATATTTATAAGGCGCTATCATTATGTCCTCTATACTGAAAAAATAAGGTATACTTTAGTCAAGAGTGTCCATCTGTTATGTGGCAGAGCTGGAATATTTCTCATGCTATCTAGTGTCACTCTATGAATATTGAATTGTGACGATATGTGGTTTTGAAAAAAATCCAAGTACAAAATTTAAATATATTATCATTAATAACTCTTTTATTTTAGAAATAGCTTTTCATACTTGGAAAGAAGCAAATATAATTTAAAAGTACATCTCATGAAATGAATTGAGTATTGGTGCTCAATAATACTGGAGACATTCAAGAAGTCAATTTTAGGGTGGGCCAGATAGCTCAGTGGACTAAAGTACCTGTTTAGGGACATGCGGGGTCTGGGGTCAGGTTCCCAGCAGACTGTGCTGGCCCCACCCCCCGGGGCTCACTGAGATGGTGATTGAGACTGGCGTGGTACCTCGCTTGTAATCCTAGCGCTTGGGAAGTTGAAAACAGGAGGATCGCTACGAGTCCGATTTGTGCAGCGAGACCCTGTACTAAATACATTTTCTAAAAGTCAATTTTAGCAAAGAGAATTGAGGAATGCTGTATGACCTATAAGTAACTCTTACAAAAATTTTATAAGAAGCAAACTTGAAAAAAATATTAAGAAAGGTCATTACAAATAAAGTGATCTTATATTTTAATGAAGCAATTAAAGCTTAAATTCACCCTCAATTAGACATATTAATAATAATATAAGGCCTAGAATTATTTGTTTAATTTTTGAATGTTTAATTGTTTAAGTATAGGAATGTACTGTAACTGGTTAATAACATATCCTTGACAAATATACTGAAAAACATATACAACTCAAAATACAATTCTAGCATGCAAACGTAATATGAATGAAATTTATACATTTGATCACTAAAGCAATAAAAACGAGACAATTCTTAACCATGTTGCAGCACGTGGTACCGGCGATGGGACCCTGGTCTCTAAGCTTGCCTAAGCCAGTGCTTTAGTCCTTTGAGCTATCTAGCCAGTCCCCATTTAAATATATTATTATATTGCTACCATTAGCATAATTTTTATTATATTTAACATATATGGCTTATTCCAAATTGAAGTAAATCCATTATATTTCAGGAAATTGTGTGCCTTAATCCCTCAAGCAGCTCCACTGTTTACATTTAATTTAATGTTAACATGGCTAATAAAATTGTTTAAGTTGTCTTTCCTTCACAATAGAATGTCTTTGTTAAAGTGAAAAAAGAAAAAAAAGAATGTCTTTTTTCTCTTTTCCTCACCAAGGTCTCTTTTTCTACCCTGATGTACACACTTGTGAGATTTCAGTCTGCCATATCAGCACCTTCAAAACAGCACTCCAGTCCCTTTTGGCCTTCAGAACTCCAGGTGAAAAATTAGAGTGTAAATCATGTATGCACTGTAGAGAACGTTTGGCTTTTGGGGGATATTTTCAAGTTCTCATTGATTTGTTCAAGCAGTTAATTGCCACATATTGCCATTTGTCTCAGTTATTCTCTCCATTGATGGGAGAAAATAGCTGACACCCAAAATTAAGGAAGGAAAGGTTTGTTTAGCTTACAATTAGTGAAGTTTTCAGGCTGTACTCAGCTAGTTCCAAGGCAGGGTGGTACAGGGCAGAGGGCAGCCATCCATGGCAGCAAAATACAATGAAAAGCAGAGGGAGGTACAGCAGCTAAGGCAGCTAGCTGGTCTCTTTCCCCTCCTTAGATTTTTATGCAGATTTTCTGGCCTGGGGCACTTACACCCGTAATCCCAGCATTGGATCATGAATTAATCACAAACTCTGTAAGTTGCCCCATGACTGCTTCAGGTTTGGGGGAAAACCTAGAGACAAACCATAACATTCTGTCCCTGCTCCCCCTCAAGATTCATGAACAACCGTTTATGCAAAAAGAATTTTTGTCCATCTGTCAGAATTGCCAAAGCCCTAACAGTTTCAGCACTGCTGAAAAGTTCATGTCCCAAGTCTCCTCCAAGGTATAAGGCAAACTTGCAGCTATGATCCCCTGTGCAAATGAAAACTTAAGTTTTCAACCTTCCAACATTCAGTGGCACAAGATAAACATGACCATTCCAAAAGATACAAATAGCAGGATCAGGATCAAAGAAACTCCAAAATCTAAAAGGGCGCACATTAACTCCCATAGTTACATGTGGAACACCAAAGTAACTGTGATGAGTTGGGAGCTCTGAAGGCGTTTTGGGGCTCTGCCCCTATGGAAAATCCAGAGTTGTCGCTTCTGTGGCTTTTCCCCTCAGGCCTGCTTTGCCCCCTTCTTGTAGCTTTTCTCATATGATCCATGTTTCTAGCTTTTACAAACTTCTGTGTTTTTCCACTGCACATTATTCTTCTCATACCCTGCTTCACATACTGCTCTCTCAAGGCACACTGTTCCAAGACCTTCTGAAATTGAGGTGGAAACCTTAATCCCAGAACTCTTAGGGCCAAACAGCTCAGTGCTCCTGCAAGCAGGAGCAGGGACTGGGGGTTTGATCCCAGAGCCTGCCATGCTGCCCCCCCCCAGGGTGTGCTAAAACAGCAATTGAGACTGGGTGTGGTGGCACGTGCCTGTAATTCCAGCTCTTGGGAGGCTGTAAACAGGTGGATCACTACAAATCTGATCTAATAGTGAGACTGTGAAAATCCTGTAAATCCTTCCCTAAAAAATACAAAGAAAAAGAAAAAAAAAAAACTCTTGCATTCTGCCTGCACCTAAAACCAACACCCTGTGGGTGATGCCAAGGTCTGCTGCCAGCTGGAGCAGTAGCCAGGTTCTTTTGTCGCTCACCTATAGGGTTGGGTACCCAGCTCACTGAGCATTCTAACTCTGATTCCATGGAACAAGTATTTTTATGCCACCGCCATTTTGTAACCTGGTGTGGGCACTGCCACTGCCATTCTGCAACTGGTGCCCTGTGGCTTTCTCCTCAACATAAAGTCCTTCACCCTTGCAGTTCTGAGGCTGCAAAGGGTGGATCCCTGCTGCCTCTTGTGATGCCCTCAGGACATCCTTTTAATTTTCTTGTTCCTTTTCCACAAGAGAGATCCTCTCAGCTCTGTCTTTGCATTCTACTGCTTTATTGGTGCTCCCTTTCTGGCCAAACTCACAACAATTTAAATCATCCTGCAGGGTTCTTTGCTCTCTATTCTCAAAATAAATATGACTAAAAGCCCCCAACATTAGCCATGCCATGTTTCAATATTCAACTGCGTTGAAAGATTTTTGGCAGATTAACTAGTCTACTGTGCTTAATCTCAGTCTCAGTCAAAGTCTCTTGACATGAACAAAATGCAGACAAACTTTCTGCCAAGCCATGACATACACTGTCTGGAGTCCAACAACCAATACAGTCCTTCTTAATGGAAGAAACCTTCCCAGCTGGTCTTTGCAGGCAAGATTTCTATCAGCATTATGGTCTTCTGGGCTTTGACCAGAATCTCCCATACAGAACTGCCAAAGGTGTTTCAGCTCTTTTCTTTCAGTAGAGAGCTTCAAACCCTTCCTATCTCTTCTCATAAGCCATTCCCAAGGCCTGTAGTCCACATGGTCATGTTTAGTCACAGTAACAGCCCCATTACTGGTACCAATTTTTTTCTCAGTTACTCTTTTCTCATTGCTGAGACACAATACCTGGCAACCATAATGAAGGAAAGAAAGGTTTACTTAGCTCACAGTTAGTGGAGATTTCAGTCCATGATCGGCTGGCTCCAAGGCAGAGGAGCACACAGCAGAGGGCAGCCTTCCACAGCAACAGAACGCAGTAAAGAGCGAAGGGAAGCAAGGTATGAGGCAGCTAGCTAGTTTCTTTCCCCTCCTTGCATTTGTATGCAGATTTTCTGTCCTGGGGCACTCACATTCATAATCCCAGCATTGGATCATGAATTAATCACAATCTCTAGAAGCTGCCCCATGACTGCATGAGGCTTCGGGGAGACATGCTGACACAAGCCCAACATTGCTTGAACAACCGTCTTTGGGATTCACCTAACTTTAATCCATAAATAGTCCTATAACTCTGTTTAGGAAGGTCTAGCACAATTTGGCTCAAAATTTGATTTTTTTGTGCATCAGTCTCTCCTCTTCATATATGATTTCAAACATAAATAAAATAGATTTTCAATTTTTTTTTTAGCCCACAGAAGCTTCACTCCTGTGGCTTGCTTATATATTTCCTCCCTTTTGGATGATTTCTGTTTATCTTGCATCAGTTTCACAGATGCACTCGACTTCGATTCACTGTCTCATATGACCTTGATTTGGGAAGTTTTTAAAGAGTTATTTTGCTTCCAAGCTCTCAACTTACGATTTCTGGTTGTACTTTCTATCTCTGCTGACATGTCTGTCCTTCCATTTATTTCAAGAAGGTTTATCTCAAGAAATATGGTTATTTTAGATTTTTTTACATTTTCGTTGACCACCATCTGAGGTTTGGGAGGATGAAATCAGTACCAGTTAATTGTCTCACCTTTCCACAAATATTTTGCAATCTGTATTTTCTTTTTATCTGACATGTACTCCTGCAGTTAAATGATTATAATTAATGTGACTGATATTGAAACAAATTGTGCCCAAAGCTGACATTATGTGCTTTTTGAAATAAGAACATGATGACATTTCTCTTATATTCCTGCCAAAAACACAACTTAAATTTACATGCTAGTAAATATCAATTGAACTGAAACTGACAGTCATTCTGCTTAAGAATTTGCAATTTTTTCAAACGTGTAAAGATCGAGAAGAAAAATGGTAAATGGCATCTTTTTCTAGATAAATACTTCTTTCGAATATTTAACTGGTAATTTTTAGAAGTGCATACATGACATTCAGTTTGTTTAAAAATCTTTCAGTATGTTATTGGTGCCTTTAATATCTACTTTTTACTTTTTCACAATTATTGTCTCTAGCAATTCTGTATAATCTCTTTGCATTGGTGTTTTAAAATGAATGCTTTATTGTAAACAAACATCTGAACTAATTTTGCTGCCCTCATTCTTTAGAAAGAAAAGAAAAATCTCCAGGCTCAGGGGATGCTCGTTCAAGCAGTGACATGATTAAAAGTGAAGATATATAAATTGGTCGCTCACAATTTTATTAGCTTAGAAAGATGGTGAACTTGACTAGTATAAGCACAGTAGTTACATAAATAAGTTACACCTTATTTTGTGAGGGATGGCAGTACAGACATAGTGCACTTTGTATAGCTTCCACTACACACTGGAATTAGAACAAGGTTTTTCAAAAAACAGTGGGCAAAGCCAGATTTCCCTTCAGAATCAAAATCCAGAAAGAAAACAGAAAAACTATGGTAAATTATATAGATTATAGATGTTAAAAGTTATATTGATTCTGAAGTATAAAAGATGAGGATATTATAAAGCTTAATATTCTATTTGAGATTATTATATCACAGCCTTTCATAACCTTTGCAATTGAGGGTGTATCATTTACATTTTGCTTTGCATTTATATTGTTTATCAGAACTTTTTGCTAAATGTAAAAAATAAATGCATTAATTAATATTTATAGAATTGTTATTATAAATAGTATTTATTACCAAAGGTAATTAATTTAATTGGATTAGCTACCATCTGCTTTCTTCCTGGAACTTCTCCAAACTTTTTTGTTTCTTATTTTTTGGTGCTTCCTAAATCTTAAAATGTATTTACTTATTTCCTCTTTATAATTTCTATAACTGTTGTGATCTTTTATAAATGGAATAATTATATAAAACCAGTCTGCTAATTTGAGCCAGAATTTATGTATGTACATAACACTATTTTTCTTAAAGACTTAGTAATTCTTTTGTGAAGAAAAATGTAGACTGTGGCAGTATTTATGAAATCTTTGCTGTTTTCTTTTGTAAGGGCTCTACCATTTTTATGTGTACCCTGCCTAATGATAAAAATGAAAATAAATAATTCACTTAACAATGTATTCATTTAATGTATTATTTAACAAAAATAATGATAAATGGCAAATATAAGCTACCTAAAATTTGCCTCAAAATTTGTTACTGAATTCTTGATATTGTATGTAATATTCCTTATAATATCCTTCAATTTGCTTATATAATAATTCATGTAGATAAAAATAATATGTTTGTGTCCCACATCAAATTATTTTCTTTAGTTTCTCAAGTACTTCAAAAGTTTGGAAAGTTTGGCCACAGTGTAAGAAAGTTAAAGATAAGATAGAGATGGAGATATATGCAAACAGAAAGAAGTAGATCAATAAAAGTTCTCCAAATGAACCTTAGATCCCAGTAGTTCCCGATTATTTCATTGTTCTGTTAGCTTTTAGCATGGGTTTAAGGTAAGTGAATATTTAAGTTTCTAAAAGATATAAGAATGTTTTAAAGTAATTTACATACAGTGCAATATTTAAAAGAAAATCTTAGTGATTTAACAAAATGTGTGTGTGTGTGTGTGTGTGTGTGTGTGTGTGTTTTATGGAAGGGTCTACACGGTGTTCAGGGTGTCACTATTAGATTGAACTCCTAGTGATCCACCTGTTTACAGCCTTCCAAGAGCTGGGATTACAGGCGCTCCACCATGCCCAGTCTCAGTTGCTGTCTCAGTGGCCCCCAGGGGAGGGATGGAATATCAGGCCCGGGGATTGTACCCCCGACTCTTTTGCCTGCTTGCAGGCATTTTAATCTACTGAGCTACTTGGCTGACCCTTAATAAAACATTTTGACAAATCTGTATTTAATTTTTTTATTTCTATTAGAAAACTACTGAAATAGTGACTCAAAAAATACCAATGGCATAGTTAGAAATAAAATTTCTACTTTTCAAGGGTGACAAAGCCTTCATTTGTCAGAGGATTATCATTCCTTCTTAGCGGCATGAGGTAACAATTTGAAATTTAAATAGGTTTCTCAGCCAGATATCCTGGCATGTGCCTAAAGTGCCACTTTGGGAGGTTGAAGGGGGAGGGTCCAAAATTTGACTCAAACTTGGCCAATTTAGCAACATAGTGGAACTCTGCCTCAAGATTTAAAAAAAAAGAAAAAAAATATTACATAACTTAAAGGTTATCTGAATGTAGATCTATGTGAATGATTGTATACTGAGTTTAATCCATAGCATAGTCCATAACAAAAATAAGCTTCCGCGATGTGGATAAACAGCACGTAGGTGTATGACGATGCCATGCCAGGGAGTCCACTGAGGGTGCTACAGGGCTGAGGCAGGCAAGTATGCAGTGAGTCAGAAGCCAGGGGAGAAAAGCAATTGAGAATATGGCACCGGCCTGTAGTTAAAGGCCTAAAGCTCACTGTAGAGACCTCACTGTAAATCTATGCTAGAAGTCAAAAGGAGCAAGACACTGATATCCAAAGGAGATGGCAAATACATGTGCTCTTACAAAACAGGGCTACTCCCTCTTCTTTCTCTGTTTTATTTCACCCAGGCTATCTGCCTCTGTGTGGTGTCTTCCCCTCGGATTGCTAGCCTACATGATGGTCACACACTCACACCATCACGCCTGTACAGAAGTTGGGCACAAACAGCCAACTTTACCTGTACACCTGTGTGGAGGATTGCAGCAGCTGATGGAGTGAGCAGAGCAGCAGCCAGAGGGATGGGAAAGGAGGCCTACCTGGGTCTGATGAAGTGGTAGTAGGGTAGGTCATTGAGGCATGACAATTTCTTAGGTCCTGGAAGGCAAGAAACGGAGGCAGAGCTGCTTCTGTCTTCAACAATATATGTGTCTCTCCTTGAATACACATGTCAATTGGAACAAGGTCGGAGTTACCAGTTTCTCACAATTCCAAAACCAGACTAAGAATTTCTCCTTTTTTGAAGACGTGGCCACGGGGGAAGATCAGAGAATACGTAGTCTAATACACAGCCTTTGGGGAGACAAAGTCTTGATCTCCTTCTCTGAGGGTTTACTTACCCCAGAAAGAATGCTCATTATTAAGAAATCAACTAATAACAAATGCCAGCAATGCTGTGGGGGAAAAGGAACCCCTGTATATTGCTGGTGGAAAGGGAAATTTGTATTATTACTATGACAATCAGTGTGGAAACTGCTCAAAGCACTTATACTAGAAATTCAGTTTGTCCCATCATTTCCTTTCTAGATATCTACCTTAAAGAGTTAAAGACACTCTATTACGATGATGCATACATACCTACGTTTATAGCAACATAGGTCATAATAGCTACATCTTTGAAATGGGCTAAAATGTTATGTTTACATATATGAAATGTCATGAAATCAATAATATTTGTAGTAAAGTTTTGCAAAAACTATAAATAAGTGCTATTCGATAGTGAATTTTTCAATCTATTCTTAATTAATGAATACAACTGCAGTGTTGAATCCTGTAATCCAAGCACTTTGGGAATCAAAGGCAAGAAAATTTCAAATTTAATCCTAATCCTGGGCAATTTAGCAAATAAGAGCCTATATGTACATCAGCAGATGCATAAAGAAAATATGTTTATGCACAGTGGAGTACTACTTGGCCATAAAGAAAGATCAAATTGAGTCATATGTGGGAAGATGCATGTATTTTGAGATTGTAATATTAAGTGAAATAAATCAGAAACACAAGCATAAATGTTGTCTCATTTTTCTTATATAAGAAATCCAGAGAAAAGACAAAGAGCAAAATAAAAGACACATGACAGGAATTAGGAGGACAGCTCTCTCAAATGGATGTGATCAAGGGATATAGGATAAAGGGAGGGAAAGAATGAGGAATGGATGAAAACTGGAATTGAGATGAGTTATGTACACCGACCAGCTCCACATGTGGAATGTAAGCATTATGCGCTGCAAACATGTACTGACGAAGTAAGTAAATGAGAAAAGATGAAAGTAATAATTGCTCCCCACCCCAGCCCTGCACATACACAGGATGATTCTCTAAGCACGGATACTTTTTGGCATGAAGAAAGAATCAAGGAATTGTTTGGTGTCCATATGTATCACTGACACTATGATAGCTTTGCTATTTTGAATCGTTTGGTGTGATAGGCAGAAATCAGTATTGTCCCAAAAGTGTCTGCTAAATTTGCTAAATTGTAATCCATCCAGAGAGTCACAGAACTGTTCAGAGGCTCTACTCTTACCAACACAGGGAAACACTTGATTTTCAAAGCTACAAATCCTATGCGTGAAATAAAATGTCACAGCAGTTCATTCGCTTTTTATTGGGAAGAGGTTTAAATAGACATAAGTGAAATGAAAAAGTCCAGTAAAGGTCTATACACTCAGCTCTACATTCAAAAGAGATTCTGCCATATCTTTTTCAAAAGTTCTGAACCATTTTAAAGTTAGCTAGTGTTGCAAAGCTTCAAGAGTAAACATTTCAATACATTGTATTTATTTATTTATTTATTATTTATTTATTTTCATGTATTCAGCACAGGATCTGCAGAGTCTCACTACACAGATCAGGACTCATAGTCATTTTAGTTTTCAGCCTCCCAATCACTGGGATTACAGGCACACATCGCCACACCCAGTCTCAATGGCCATCTCAGTGCGCCCTAGGGGAGTGGCCAGTAGAGCAGGCCAGGGATCGAGCCCCTAACCCCTGCATCTGCCTAAGCAGGCACTTTAATCTGCTGAGCTATCTGGCCAACCCAATGTGCCTCTTTTAAAAACCAAAATGTTTGTGTATTCATAGTATAATTACAAAAGAAAATACACAATATACATATATATTATTAACTGTATTCCAAGTATCAACTGTGTCAAAAATAAGGCTGCAGAGATGTTTAATTCTAATAAAATGCAAAGTTCTCATAATATATTCAGTTATGCCTTCTGTCTCTTTTATTAATTTTCACTAGCATTAAATAGTTGAAAGTGCTTTGCAGTTTTCCTACAAAATATTCCAAATTAGAGTTGTCTGTTTTCTTCTGGTACTACTTCTTGTTTCTTTCAACTTTTATTGCTGGAAAGTAGAAGTTAAACCTTAAAGTTAATTAATTAATTTACAATATTTTTTAAAATTTATTTTGAGGCAGAGTCACAGGATGAAGTTCAGATTGGTCTTGAGCTCACTTTTCAGCCCAGACTGGTCTCAAACTCACAAAAATCCACCTGCCTTGGAGGAGTGCTTCTGGGATTATTAGGGTATGGCACCACTCTCTGTCTCAAAGTTCAATTAGAGGGGCTGGGGAAATAGCTCAGTGGAGTAAGCACTTGCCTGGCAAGCACAAGGTCCTGAGTTTGATCCCCAGTACCACCAAAAAACAAAACAAAACAAAACAAAACAAAGCGTTCAGTTAGAATCAAAACAGGTATGAGGGGGCTTGGATGTTTTATAAGTGATCATCTCTCTTTATTTTGTAGCATGTGGGAAATATGCTATAGTTTACCATTATTAGTTCTGTTAGGATTTATCCCACTAACATCCAAAACATTGCTTTTTAAAAATTAATGCATTGTTTCACTTCAAATTTATTCAGACATGTGAGGACTTACTCATCCTTACCTGAATATATTTTTTATTTATTTTTCTATTCATTTTAATGAAAACATGATAACATAGCATGAAACAGATTAGTAGGATGGTTATAATACCTAATACATTGAATATTGTTGTCTTTGTAGTAGTTATTCAGAGGACAAGATGCAGACATGAAAAAAATCTTAACTAATAACCTCTCAGACAAGAGTCATCTATCAGGAATTTATAAAGAACTAACAAACAATAGGACCGCAAAATTTAAAAACTCAATCCAAAAATGCGAGTCCAATATGAACACACAATTCTCAGAGGAAGAAGTACAAGAGGCAAATAAATACATGAAAACATTCTCCACATCACTAGCCATTCATGAAATGCAAATTAAAACAACATTGAGATACCACATGACCCCAGAAAGAATGGATATCATGAAGAAATCAACCAACAAGAAATGTTGGAGAGGCTGTGGTGGGTGAGGTGGGGGAAGGAACCCTTCTCCACTGCTGGTGGGCATGTAGATGGGTGCAACCACTTTGGAAATCAGTGTGGAGACTCCTCAAAAAACTAGGAGAAATTCCATTCAATCCAGCTATCACCCTACTGGGGAATTTCCCCAAAGAACTGAAAACATCTTACCTGAATATTTTGTTCAAACATGCAATTCCTTCTGCATTAGTCAGAAGGTATTTTTCCATTTTAGAGCTATCTCCTAGAATTAAAAATAACCTAGTTTGTCTTAAGAGACAGGGAAAGTCTTAATGAATGTCTTTAATTATTAAGTTTCAGGGAAGAAAATATAATAGTTGTCTCATTTCAGAGCTTTGCATGTCTACTTCTATAACTGAGAAATCATATTTCTGTTAATGAAGTTCTTCTGGGGGGTAACAGATTCCTGCCATGTGATATTCATATAGAGCATCTTACTGTCCATGGTCAATGGAGCCTTGTTAAGCTTCCCCTCAGTGAAACTAATCAGCAAAGCTCTAGGTCCACCCTATCCCATCTTCATGGTTCAAGAGTGAATGCAATGTGACACACATCATATGCAATGGACATTTTGGGTCACCTGGCCTATCATGAGTGAATAATGCATGTTAGCTTTTAAATGTCAACTGAAAATTTATTTAGTATGTGTGTATTTATGTCTGGTCCTTTTTTATAAATTGTGAACACGAGATAGACACATTTTTATTAGCAGTGAAAAGAAAGACTCAAGAAGACATTTGAACAGGAAGAATGGAACATAGAATATAATTTGTCACTGAGAGGCTGAAGAAAATTGAAATTAAAGCTGATTACAGAATCTGTATATGAACGTATAAAATCTTTGACGCGATGTATGTTGTAATAAAGTGCTGTGAGATGAAAATCAGGAGGAAGCGAGGGCTGTGCATTCAAAGTACAGTTCTAAGCATTTTTTCCATGTAGTAGAAAAGTGCAGCTAGGCAAAGTGTTCTCCAGAGAAACATTTTGTTTGTGTGTGTGTGTGTGTGTGTGTGTGTGTGTGTGTGTGTGTGTGTGTTTCCTTGGGAATCAAAACAACATTGTTCACTCTCTCAGTATCAGGTATGTAAAATTGTCTTTGGGATTTGCTTTTATTTTTGATATCCTTATAGTAGAAGAAAGCAAGCATGTTTAAAGTTTGCAAAGTGTAATTGCATTGGTAGGAAAACAACAAAAATGTACAGAAATGTCCAAAAGAATTAACCAAAAGAAATATTAAATTAACCAATCTTTAACATCTTAGAACTCTAAATCTCATAAATCAATATTAATTAGAACCATTTTCTGAGAGAAAACAGGAAGGGACAAATGAGAAACAGGCCCCACCCTCACAATATGTGCAGGGAGGGGCTGCTCTGAGCACGTGGGCCTGTTATCACACGATGTGGCCACAGTAACTGACACAGTTCGGTCTACTTTCCAAAGACATTCACATCCATAACTTCATTTATTTTATTTGATTTTACCTGGCACTGGAGATTCCATGGTGAGGAAGCACAGCAAAGTTATACTGGTCCAAAAAGTCCATGTTAAAATGCTTCTCATGCCGGGCGTGGTGGCGCATGCCTTTAATCCCAGCACTTGGGAGGCTGAGGCAGGAGGATTGTTGTGAGTTCGAGACCACAATGAGCTAAAAAGTGAGCTTAAAGCCAGCCTGAACTGCATAGCGAGACCCTGTCTCAAAAAGACAAAAAAGAAAAAAAAATAAAAAAATAAAATAAAATGCTTCTCAGGCAAACCAACCTGAATGTAAAATGACAAGACCATGAGAGTCCCAGAAGCAGAAGAGAGGAGAAGCACTGTGCTGCAATTCAACTTCTATTTTCCAAAGTCCGCAGCTGCAGCCCTTTCCCTGTCTTAATATCTTGCTTTGAATAATGGACATATGACACAGTGGCACTTTGATGTGTTTTGTATTGGGTGTGTCAATGCACAATATTCATTTCACTAAAGAACTGGTGCATAATATGCCTGGAGGGAGGAGGGACTCTGCCTAGCCATCCAGGATGGGATACTGTACTCCACATTGTTGGGCTGTAGCCTAAGGGTCATTGGGCCACGCTTGGGAAGCTTCCAGTCATCATCACAATAATCAGTGATTGATGGACGAAGACAAAATTCAGAGTCTAAATCCCGTTTCCCATTTTAGTACAACATAGGGAAAGATGATCTTACATATTTCCTCAGATGGAAACCTGGGCTGAACACCTTCTTGGACAAACAGGATGCCAAATGGCACTATTTCCATCTCAACTAACAATCTTTTCTAAACAAGTGACTCTCTCAGTTCCGTCTGTTTCCATCATTGTAGCTTCAAGGAACCTCTGCTCCCCCAGGGCTTTCTCAACTTCTGCTCATTGTTTTCTATCACCCCAATTTGCTACTCCTGCTCCCTTTTTTGCTCCTATTTTTCATTCTCCACCTCCCTTTTCTTTTCAAATTTTCTTCCTCATAATCTCTCTTCCATGAAAACTTGAACTTCCATCTTCCTTCTCAATTATTTCTTTTCTTTTTTTGTTTTTTTTTGTCTTTTTGAGACAGGGTCTCACTATGCAGTTCAGGCTGGTCTTAAGCTCACTTTTTAGTTCATTGTGGTCTCAAACTCACAACAATCCTTCTGCCTCAGCCTTCCGAGTGCTGGGATTACAGGTATGCGCTACCATGCCCGGCTCTCTTCTCAGTTATTTCTGCCAGAACTAATAAACACATCCTGGATGCATTAGTGTTAAGTCCGTAGTGCAGCTCATGAGTTCAAAGTGCAAAGAGATAAGCAGGCTGACACTGATGAGAATGCCCCTTCTTTGTCTTTAACAAAGCTGCCTGGTGCTCTTCTCTGTTCATCAGGCACACAGCAGAGACACGCAGGCACTCAGCCATCATAAGGTTAGCCTTTTCACTGAGATCACGTGATGTTTTAAGATAATAATGTTCAAGTTAAAAAATTAAATGCTATATATGAATGTGTATGGATGATACTTATTCTATGCCCAGTATTTCTTGCCAACAGTATTGGAACATACTAATGAAGGCAGTCCCTCATTTATTTTGATTAGCTATACTGTTTCCAGCTTTGCTAAACACAAAAGTAATGCTTTAATAAATTAGCTGTTCGTCTTATCAGTGACATTTTTCAGTATCTGCTTCACCAAAATCTCTGAATCTCTGAGTATGATTGTGATGCACAAAAGCAAAATGAGGCATCTAAAATAATTCAAGAATGGGTGACAAGAAATTCAAATAAAGACAGTTTTCACATTAATATTTTATTGAAACTCATATATTTTGATACATGTATCTACTTCTTCCCAGAAAACTGCAAGCACCTATACATGAGAACTATGTCTAGCTTAATATTTTTTCTGGAATTTATTTATTTATTTTTTGTCTTTTTGAGAAAGGGTTGCACTATGCAGTTCAGGCTGGCCTTAAGCTCACTTTGTAGCTCAGGCTGGTCTCAAACTCACAACAATTCTCCTGCCTCAGCCTCCCGAGTGCTGGGATTACAGGCATGCACCACCATGGCTCCTGGAATTTAAAACAATTTTTGACAAATATCAAATAAATTTTTTGTTAGAACCATGTCTAAGATGAGTATCACCACTTGCACATCCATTAAAAATCAGCAAAAATAACACACACAAATAAGGGAAAATTCGACATTTTCAACATTTGTATATTATTTTCTTCCTTCAGTGTAAAAAGTATATACAGAAACATATATTTATATATAACATATAAACATCCATACATAAAAATAGGTGCATACACATTTTTTTAAAGAGTTTTACTCTTATTAACCCAGAGTCTATTCATGAGAGAATTACGCTAATTGCCCTTGCAAAATTCAAGTAGAATATTTACTCAAGTAATTTGAATATATTAAACACATTTTCTGAGAATTATAGATATTGGCATTCTTCCCTAGTGTACATGAAAGCGAAAAAATTGTACAAATAAGACTTTGCTGTTATACTTTAATTTTAATTATAGTTACTAATTTTAATTGCTTTTATCAATATTTTAAAGCAATAATGTTATGAATATGCATCTATAGTTGATCTTTACTAAAAAGATGATACACATTCAACATGTGGAATTAACAAAGAATAATGTATACTGATTACATGCATAACACTTTCATTTAAAAGATCTCTCTACTATAATTATTCAAACTATCCAAAATATTGAGACATTCCAGTGTACAGCTGTGGCTGTTAATTAATCTTGATATGTCATCTTCATTGGACACAGAAACACTTGACAGATTTTTAAAGCTCACTCCTGGCTATCTGTTGGCTAGGCAGAGAGCTGTGTGTGGTCTCTATCCACTTCCTCTCTGGCTTTTTGCTCCCACTGTACTCTCTCCACGCTCGTGGGCTGAGCAGCTCTGCTTCACCATGTGCTTCTGTCTTTGGCTTCTTCCTTCAGACCTGCCTCCCATGCAGTGAATGTCCTAGAACACTATCTAAATTAAACCTTTCCTCCTTGCATTTGTCAGTGTTCGGGATTGGGCCCCAGCCATAGGGAAGCTAATACAGGTTGCTGAGAAGTGGGGTTATTAGTGTTCCTGTACTTGATCATGTTTGGATATGTTTAGGTCTACTTTGCTGAAGGAATTTGGAATGACTCGAAGATACAGGCTAGAGAATGCATAGAATGCATTGAATCGAGCCAGATCTGTGATTCTGGTCAGAGCTCAGAAGATCAGAAAAGGAATAACGATATAAACCACAAAACACTGATTCAGGAGATTTTACTTGGAAATAAGGATTGCATCTGTCATTCTATAGGCCATGATTGTTTACTTCAGAAACATTTGTCTGTTTTAGCAATATTTTAATATTGGAGGAGAAGGATGGGCTACTTAATCTTGAGGATAAATTTTCAGACTTTGATATGGGCACTGTGCTTCTCAGAAGAATCATGGGCACAAAGCAAAACAAACAAACAAAAAAAAAAAGAAAAGAAAAAAGAAAAAGAAAAAACTTAAAATTCAAGCCAGAAGGAATGAGGTTTGAAGTTGGGCCAATGAAGGTATCATTGATGAAGAAATCTGTGTTACTAAAAAAGAAATCACATGCCTTCTGCAGGGACAAAAAGAAATATGCCAGGGGGAAATCTCAGAAATTAGCAAGACTTCACTCATTCCTGTGTCAAGGAAAAATTATATACTTTCATTTGAGAAGAGGGTACTTGGTATACCTGATCCACAAGGGTCCCTAGGAAATTGATGGTTGTTGTTTATTTCATTGTATTCAATCATCAAAGCATTTAGAGGCTCCTACAGCCATGGTCCAAGGCAATCAGTTTACTGCTCAAACTGGATGCTAGTCTTGGCATTGTCTTTGCAATGCTAGTTTTTCTGTCATGCAGAAGTCAAAAGATGTGGAGTCACAAAGGTTTCTGTATAGATTTCAATGCAAGGCCTGGGAAGCCAGTCACCTAAGAGGCTAATATATGAAGCTGTGGGAAGAAAATCAGAGGGGTAGGGGAGGACTCTGGAATTTAGATGTCAGGAACCTGGAATCTCTGCCAAAAATAGATGTAGCCTGAGCATAGAACCAGTCCAATGGAGAGACTCCATAGGTTGCAAACCAGCATGTTTACAGTGCTGAAATCTTCCAAGACACATGGAACTTACACCTCACTACCATGCCCCCACAAGCCAGAAAGGAAGTTACAGGATCTGTTTTCCTTGCTACAATTTCTTGCTTTGGTCTGATTCTTTTTTATTCCTTATTCCTGCATTTTGGAAGGGGTTGTTTACCCTGTGCCATTTTTCCTTTGGATTTTCTCATTTAAAAAAAATTACAAGTCTACTGCTTAATGTTTGCCTTAAATCTCAGAAGAGGTTAGACTTAGACTTTAGAGAAAACCCTAGAACCATTGAGTTTTGGGGCAGGCATTACTATTTTTCTCATATTGTGGGCAACAGTAGTATGTTAGGTGGAATTCTGAGCATGATACTAATTTTCCTTTTATGTATTTGTTACAGGGTCTCATTTTGCAGCTTAAACTCATAGTGATCTTTCTGTCTCTGCCTCCCCTCTTCTCAGATTAGAGGCATGTGCCACCAAGCCTGGTTTTAGCTGCTGGCATTGCATGCCCAGGGCAGACCTGGCACAGCATGCAGTATCAGGGATTAAACCCTGGTCCTTGCACTTTCCAGACAGGCACTTGGACCCCTGAGCTATCTCCAGGCCCTGAATTCGATATTACCTTTGAGATTATTGTTTTGGGTGGGTGCATTTAACAAGAGGTAGATTGTGACTATTAGTCTTGATATATCAAATCTAATCAACTTAAAGGTAACTAACAGATTACTAAAGCATTGGTGTATCCGTTTCACTCATTATATTACATACCAATATAACTGGTATTATATACTGCACTTTAAACTCTCTTTGAAATTGGAGAACGTAGGAATTATCAGACTTTGATACAAACACCTACCTCGCTCACACATCTGTAGACAACTTCTCAGGGGCTCTCCTGTCCACTTTCATAACTTGCCCCCATTCCTACACTTGTGTTACATCCTTATACAAAAGTCCCATTGAATATATTCCTTGGCCCTAAAGATGCCAGCAATGCCCTCTACCCCCTAAATACCCTCTTCCCTTTGCCAACCTCATTTTCTCTGAGCCCAACACTGTTGACTCAAACTCCGATTTTCAGAGTCTTCAACACCAGCCTTATCTCTACCACACCCCAAGCGAATGCAAAGCAGCTCAGCTATTTCAACATCTTAGTCTTCTCAAGGTCACAGGAATGTTGCTTCCCCACAAAACGCCTTAAAAATTCACTGAACAGTAGTGCTTGATGCAATAAATTAACTTCCGTATTTCTTAGGAATGACACCAATAAAAAACTGTCCATGGAGTAAGTTTGTATCCACATGACCTCTACATTTACCTCTTCTGAGTCACCATCTTCATCTCTAGATTGAGATCAGTACTACAACATATTGTGTTATAAAAATTAAATGAGGTACTTCATATAATATGCACGTAATAGAATAAGGCTCATGGTAAATGTTAGTTTTTGGCTTTCTTTATTAGGTCAGATAGTTTTACATACTTACATATATCACAATTTCTTTCATAAATGGAATGAAAACAATTACAAAATAGCTTATAAAATAGATTAGCCTCATATTATAGTGAAAACAACCTTCTTCTTTAGGTTGCCTTACAATTCCTGCTCCATATAACACTGAATGTATTTCTAGGTCATGCATAATCATGCTACCTTATCCTTCCCTACTATTCTCTTCTTTGTGGATCATCTTTTTTGAAATTTATTTGACTAGAGGGCTTTTATGGGTCATTTAAAATTGGTCCAAATCTCTTCTAGGAGAAAAACAGCTAGAAAAGATTTGAGCTGTGTCTGTGTCTAAATTCCCGAGGTCCCAAGGCGATCCCTTAGGACTTTATTAGCTAAGTCCCTGTCCATCAAAATGCCATATCTTTGAGAATCCCAAGATGCCTTCTTCATAACCTGTTGATGCATTTGTGTACAATGCCTTCTTGACACATTGTCTACTGGGATCTCACCTGCATGGACTTGTAAACTAGTTAGGTAGCTGAAGGGAAGTAAAGAGGTGTTACCAAAATACAAAGGGAAGATGAAGAAATAAGAATAAGCTACCAAAAATTAAGACATTATAAATAGCCACTGGATTGGGTAGATAAGTGGAAATACCAATTAAAATAGAGGACATTGAAAGTTTTCTTGATTACTTTGTTTTTATATGCTTTGTTTATGAAAATACCTCAAGTACCTAGATTTATTTTTTGATTGGGAAGTATTAGGGATCAACCTCAAGAACTTGTGCTTGCCAGAGAAGCACTTGTGCAGCTGAGCTAGGTAGTATTTTGAAAAATAAAAAGCTAGCATTACTTTTGATAAAATTTCACAAAGTTTATTTAAAATAAATCCAGTATAAAATAAATGAATTGAGTATGAATTTTGAAAACCAAGTAAACAAAATTTTAAAATTTCTTTCATTTTTAAATTATTTGGAGATACTAAGATTCCTCATAGTGATACAATAAATTTTAGTAAGAAGACAGTATTTCATGGATTCTTAATTTTTGTTCCATTCCCTTGATGTTTAAGAAATAAATGATATTCAACACATATAAATTAAATATTAAAATTTCAGTAGAGGAATTTAAAGATAAAATGTAACTTCTGATTCTACTCCTGTTTCAACACATGCATAGGTAGCAATCCTAGAGATTTTTAATTCCCAAGGTACTCTTAGCTTGGATCTCATCAGTAATCATCCAAATGACTATGTGTGAGATCCAGGTCCACTCTGCACTTAGGACTTGTGTTCTTATTTTCCTCTCCAGTGGTGAATGATATACATGAAGGCATATTGTTGCAAAGTCATATTAACTGTATACTACAGTAAACTAATTTTACATGAAGAAGTAACACTA
>PVKA01008651.1:0-72021 GCA_004027165.1 Ctenomys sociabilis
GAAATTTTATTCACTATTTTTCAAAAAGTATCAACTGTCAAAGAATTTCCAACTATTTTCATGTGGTCTGAGGTAATATAGTTGTTTCTAGAAATGCCACAGTTTTTCTCAAGTATTTCTCTATAGAGTACTTTAAAACATTATTGTACCAGACATACAATACTTTTCAGGTCTTTTTTCAACAGCAGGAGCTTTAGCTTAAAATACAAAATTATGATGGAATAACAAAAATCTTAAAAGAAACTCTCTGTTCCTGATTATTGCCTCTGAGCTGCTATGTCCACTGTTATCAGTTTAGTATTAATAGACTGATTAAGTGAGAAATTTCAGGATCTACAAAGTGAGGTATAGGGTTACAGGACAAACCCTGGGGGACTTGACTGACCTCATCCAATAAAAAAGTAACATTTTGTGTTATATAGGTCTTGGTTTATCTCAGTCTTAACCATCCAGCAGAAAAGTATAAAAATGAGGT
Source organism: Ctenomys sociabilis (assembly GCA_004027165.1). Taxonomy (NCBI): domain Eukaryota; kingdom Metazoa; phylum Chordata; class Mammalia; order Rodentia; family Ctenomyidae; genus Ctenomys; species Ctenomys sociabilis. Next base: position 476 of record PVKA01008651.1, read on the forward strand.
ATATAAAATAAAGCCAAAATAATATGCTGAGCTGTAAATGGCTCTAGCCAACAACTTCTTCAGATAACCCACTACTATTGTCGACTGCTGGACTGTGTTGAGTTGTTTCATTGAATTCAAGCACCTATAATTGAATGACAATAGAATACTCATCTCTGACAGGACAAAACAAAAAAAAGGATACAAAGAAGGACCATTCTGTATTTGTATATACAGTACAGCTAGGATAAATATTCAGTACTTTCACATAATTCTATGAGAAGAAAGATTTGCACTAATAGTGTTTGGACAGGATATCCTGTGTGCTTCTTGTACTATGGATAACCATGAGGAAGATAACAGTGTAAAAAGTATTAATTATTGAAACTGTACAATAATTCAGCTTTAAAAAATAAGATAGGTATGAAGCTACAGTCTCTTAATTCAGTGAATAGAAGCATCTGCTCTAATAGTTTTGGAATTAGAAAATCATGTCTGCACCTTGTACAACAAATAACCACTACAAAACCAATATGCAATGTATTAATTATTGAATCTGTTCTACTAATTTGATTTGAAACTGTCTCATTGCTATTTGTTGCTCAGTAAAATTATGGAAAATAAAAAAAATAAACAAAACCGTGGGAAACATCAAAAGAAGGTAAATGGTGGGGCTTGGCATACAGCTTGTTCGTCTAAGCACCTGTCTGCCAAGTGGAAGGAACTGGCTTTGAACCCCAGTGCTGCATGCTGTGCTGGCCCAGATACCTCAGGCATGCTGTGCTGGCCACTATAACTGGGCATGGTGTCACATGCCTGTAATCACATCGCTAGGGAGGCTGAGACAAGAGGATTACTAGGGTCCAAGCGATGTAGTGAGACCCTGTATCTAAAAAAAATAAGGAAGGAAGGAAGAAAGGAAGGAAGGAAGGAAGGAAGGAAGGAAGGAAGGAAGGAAGGAAGGAAGGAAGGAAAGAGAGAGAAAAAGAAATTGTGACATTTTTTGTTTTTCATAATTTTTCAATAATTGAAAAAATTATAAAGCGAAATAGAAATTCATCTGGCATGATGTCAATGGGCAGCACACTTTTCTTCTGTTATCTAACAAGAACTTCATGTCCCATCTGCGAGGGTGAACTTTGCTTCTTACATACCCTTCCACAGAGGGAGATTCTCACTAGTTCACTCATGCAATGCCACACCAGCAGCCACTGCTACGGAAGACCTCAAATCAAAATAATTACTTCTATTTTGAAATGATTTGTGATGAAGAATTACTAAAAATAGTAAGATGCTTTTCTACAGTAAATTTTAGGACATTTTGGTCAACAAAGCTAGTCATTTTGGTTCTCAAGGGGCTTACCTCTCTCATATGATGCACACAGGAGGAAAGGGTAATATTTATACAAGCAGTACTTTTTATATACCAAATATTGCTCTAGGTGTATAAAACTAGAAATTCATTTCATCCGTACAACAGTAACAGGTAGTTCTTGTGATTACCACAAGAACTGATATGTTGCTACAGGCAACATATCAGTGACATGGATGGACCTTCCCAAGATAATTTGTCATAAAGGGAAGGATGAGAATTCAAATGAAAGCAGTGTCACTCCAAGTCTATTATGAGCCAGCATGCCATTCTTGAAAACTGCGTGTGCGCTCCAATCATACTCATGCTAAAAAGAATTTAGATTTTGGTTTTCTCTACACGCCAGGACAGATCCATTTGGTGTTGTTTTTGTCTTCTGCTAAACTTGATCTTGCTTAGGTCCCAAACCAGGTGTTCACCTGCAGTACTTGTCAATTATTATATGACTGACTCCTGACCTTCAGCTCTCGGCTGAGGTCCTTTGTCACAGATTGTTTTTTGACAGGACTATAAACAAAGAACTATCCTCCACCACTCCCAGTGTTCTCTGTTCTGCTTCTTTTATTTGCGTGCCTTCTTACCAAAATTAACATATATATTTTCATATACTTTTACATTTCCCTCACTAGAATTAGTTCCCTGGGCTAGGGCCTTATTTGCTTTTACTTCCACTGCCTTTCTCATTGTGTGGAACCATGCCTGGTACATATTTGTTGTTCAGTGAATATTTGCTGAGTTCATGAATGAAGAAAAAATAATCAAAACACATTGAGCTTTGTGCCTTGGAAGGAAAGCATGGATATCTTAAAATTCCCAATTTTACACTAATTAAGATTTGTGTTGTTTGGAATTAAACAGTCTTTTTTTGTGATTTGGAAATATGATACATGACTTAACAGGTTCGTGTACAAAATAAATGTGGGATTTGACATTTTAATGTAACAGGAATTTATGGCATAGTTATTACATGTCAGTGATGCAGTTTCTTTTTAGCCTGGATACTGGGATGTTTGATAAAGAAGATACTAACTCTTCTCTTAAAAATTCCATAATGTGCCAGGAGTAATGGTGAATGTGTGCAATCCCGAGCTCTGGTATGCTAAGGCAGGCATATCAGGAGTTCTATCCCAGCTGGAAGACCTAGGAGACTTGTCGGGAAAAAGGAGGGGGGATGAGGATGCGGTTCAAGGTGAAAGGCTCTGGCTTCACACACAGCATGCCAAAGCAAAAGGAAAAACAAACAAAAAGAACAGCAGGACATGCTTAATAGTGTCAGCCTGAAATATCAATCATGCCAAACATAGTTTAAAAGTCCCATATTATTATTATTATTATTATTATTATTATTATTAATTTTTTTGCATAAACAGGGATTGAACTCAGGCCCTTGTACTTGCCAGGAAAGCACTTATTCCAATAAGCCATCTCCCTGGCCCCTTCCCTTATTAGTTTTAGATTCAACATAAATGGGTACAGTTGTTTTTATGATGTAGAGCTAGAGGAAATGAATAGGTAAGCCATGGTGTATGCTTCCAGAATTTTCTCATTCTCTCGCTGTAGCAATCTGTCAATGCTTTCCTTAGGACCACAATCCCAATCCCGTGGCTGTGGCACTGAGCTTCAGGTTATTACAATCCAAACTTCTTCCTGCACACTTCATCATTTTGCAGTGTCCATTTCTGTGACCATCCTCGCCAGGACTGCGCCCTCTCTCATACTCTCTGTGACCTCAGAACTTGCCCTCTGCTCCAACTCAGCATTTCCACTATGCTTCTCATCCAGTGAATCCCACTTTCTGGGTTCTTGCTCCTATTTTGTTCTTCTGGCTGTTTCTGATGCTTTTCAAACCCTATGTGTAGTCTCCCAGGCTCTCAAGTCCTTCCTGGCTTCATTCACCTTTATGTCCAAACCCAAGACACTGGGTTTGCACCATCCTTTGCATAAACACCCTCCCTGTCCTCCAGGGACACCTCTCCCATACTTAAGCTTAGATATGAATTTCCTCTTATCCAACTCCAAGTCCTCCGTTCTTGATCACAACACCACTCACAACCTCTTCACATTCATCTTTTCTGCCCACTGCTTCACATGCAGAGCAAAGACCCTTCCACATTCATGAATAAGATTTCATATGTCCAATTTCTTTACTATAAATATCACATTTCCTACTTTCTCTTCTTGTCCAAGAATTCTAGTCCTACTTCTGTGACTCTTGTCCACCTGTTAACTGTTTTGTTCCTCAGCATGAATGAGTGACATCTTTGAGCACTGAAATAACCTGGCCTGCTAGTGTCATATGGCACACAGGTGATTTGCAAGACAAGCATTCCTCTGTCTCAGAGGGATAAAAACTTTTCAAGGTTAATGGTAGATCAGGATTCAAACTTTTCCAACCACCTTGCCCTAAACACTCTCCCGTTGGTTTCCCGGGCACCCTACCCCCTAACTCTTTCCCCCTTGTCCCCATGCAAAGCCAAAGTCAAAAACCACAGAACAGGTCACCTGGCTTTGACCTGGACAAGCAACCATGAAACTCTCCTTTGTTAATATTAAAAGTCCCCCATAGACCAGGTAGCCCTGCCAAGAGTAGCTCTTCCTCAGTTATTTCAGCCCATGGTCACCTTCCCTTAAAGATTGTATAAAGTTTCCACCCCCTTTATTCACTGTTGCCATGGTCTGTTAGACACCCAGCCTGCTGGGTGCCCCCAATATATCTACTCGTGTCAGAATGACTGGTCTGGTCGATTGCATGGGTTCGTACCTAACAGTCAAAGCTTAGCATTCTCTGTTTCTAATTTCATACACTCTTGTACATTTCCTGAGTTGTACCTTTTTTTCTACTGTCCTATTCCTAAACAGACCATATATAGTCTGTTGCAATAGGCAAGTTGTTCCTGTTTTAGTTTTTATTTTTGTTTTTATTTCTTTTTGTAGAACTAGGGATTGAACTCAAGCCCTTGTGCTTGCCAGGGAAGCGCTTATGGCACTGAGCCATCTCTCCTGTCCCTTTTTTTTTAATATAGAAGGAAACACAAACTCATTTTCTACTGCTAGAATGTAGCACAGTCACATATGTGAAAGCCTCTTCCCCTCAGATTAACCCACTTTTGCTAATTGCTCGCCTTTTTAAATCATCTCTTTACTCAGTTCATCTGAAAAATTTTTAGTGCATCCCCTTCTCCCTTCACCACTGGTAGCCAAAATGTACAAAACCCCAAATGCCACCACTAGGTCCCATTTTGTGCCCTCATCCTATCTGACCTCTTATTTTCTCTCACATGAGCTTTTCTAGCTCGGTGTTCTCTGGCCTGGCAACATCTTTCAATTTCATATTTTGAGTTTGTTTCCCATAAGACACAAACCTTGGATTATTTCTTCTAAAAAAGCTATTATCTATAGGAGTGTGTCCACTTCCCCAGCCTGTATACACATTTGGCTTTATAACACTACACCTATTGTTCTTTCTTTCATCCCTCCGTGCTTCCTGAGCCAGTTATACTCGATCTGTGGAAGTACCCAAAATGCAACCTTTGTTCGTGATGCTTGTGAACTATTAAGAAACTTATAAGCTACATGGATAATTATGAGAACAATATTCAGGTTAACTCCAATGAGTTGCTAAATAAAATGAATAATTCATTAAAGAATGATGATTTAGGCAAGGACACATACAGAAACATGGGACACAATATCCACTTACTTTAATTCTGAAAACTGATCTTATGGCATCATGGAAGCATGTAATAAAGATCTGAGGTAAGTTCAGAAAGGTGACAGAAGTACTACAGGTTGTTAACATGAAATTTAAGCGAGTAGATTTGTTAGCCTCAAACAGAGAGAACTATGGTAATATGGTAGAAGACTATGAAAATGATGCTAAGTAAGATTTCACTTTCACAAAGTGACAGTGGAAGATGAGGCTGAAAAAACAACTTTAGGAACTATGGATTATTCAAAGGGAAAGTTTCACAGTACTTGAGTGTTAAAATCACTGAAATAAATAATTCAGAAAAGTTGTAGAATTTACTTGGAATACAATCAAGATTTTATTCAAGAAGCCGGAAGTTAAAGAACCCTTTAATAGAAAACATATTTCTGAAGTTATAGCTGTGAAACACAAGGAAAAAAGTCTGCTAATGAACTGCATGATGCCAGTAGATCATATTTTACATCATTATAAAACTAAACTTTTAAAAATTTGACTAAATATAGATTTAAATCTAAGAACGTATGTATCATATCTTTTCTGGGATAAACTTAAAATAGAAATGACTGAATTTTTAAGCATTTAAAGAGAATTATTTAAGAGCTACTGCTTTTGGAAAAGAAAACATAAAAGCTTCTTTGTTGGAGTGATGTGAAGTCATTAGCACTGATCGGAGGTCTTATCTGCTTCTGATTTTTATTATTCTCTTAGTTCATTTTCATCAATTCTCAGTAATAGTTGGCTGATTATTTCCTATATGATATTTGCTGTGATTTTGATTAAACTTTTGGACTTTATTTTATATTTTTATGGGATGTTTAAGATCCACAGTTTTTTTAAATGTATTTTAAGAAAACATTGACCACCAGAATTATTATTTTGCTTGATAGTAATTTTCTTGATGAAGTTTGGGCATATACATAAGCAACAAATCATTGGGCCACTTATTCTTATTTCCTTATTACGAGATATGTTTTTGAAGAAGATAAAGCTCCGATTTTATCGAGTAGGTTATTAAGTACCATTTTTCTATTTAGGATTAATTGCCATCCCAGAATATAGACTTAGATTGTCCTTATCATTTTGAAACATGAAACACAAAATCTGTTTAGAGGAATTAAGTTTTATCATATAACTCGTTTTGACTCTAGAAAATCGTTTATGGAGGAGGATGAAACTCACTTATAAATTCTCATTTGGGCAAACTGATTTAAGAAAGAGTGCTGACTGGATGCCTGATCTCATTAATGTCTAAAGTATGGCTCCTGTCAACCTAGAAGAGGGTACTTTGATTACAAGATGTGGGCTTTACGTATACGAATATAAATGATGTTAATAATAACTGAAATTGTTCCTACAGTGGAATTTCTCAGGATGTTACACAACTGACTCAAGCCAGATTTTCAGAAAAGTAAACATTTGTTAGTGATTTGGAGCACTAGAATGCTGTGAGCTTTTTTGTTGTTTGCTTCTTTAAAGAGAAAATATCCTTTCCTTTTTAAGAGACATTGCTGTATTTTTGAATCAGGATCCTGCTACAGTGTGTAAGTTAGCTTCTACTTGGCCCACTTTTGTGACATGCTAATATTGTTTTCATTTACATGTGAAGTGAGCAGCTCAGCCACGTTCTGTGCCTCTCAAGTGCCTCCTCAGAGGTGGCTTTTACTCTTGTACACCTCTCCAGCTGCCACCAGTAGCGAGCTGGTGATTGCCACTTCAGCCATTTGGTCCCACCAACCCCTTTCATGCTGGGCTTCCCTGTAAGCCTACAGATCTTGACTCTTTCTAGCACTCTCAGATTTGGCTGGACATCTATTTAGGGGAGCGGTGGGTCTGCGTTCCCAGCTACCTAACTAAGAGAGCAGCCAAGGTCCGTATTAGGTGAGCAAGGAAAGAGTCAGGGTGATGAGCTTAAACCTCAGGGAAGCAAGAAATGGGAAGGAACACGGCAGCCAAACCACTTCCTCCAATCCCTAACACACAGTGCCTCAAGTTCCCTGCAGATAATCTGCCTGTAGCTCCTTTCTGAGGTGACCACAGACCTGCCACTGATCCTCTGTCCCTGACTCTCGCTGGGGATTGGTAGCCAACATGGAGACGACATGCTGTGCCACTTTCTCGTATTTTCTGCCTTCTTTCTTTTTTATTTCATTCTCCATGTGGTAGATATTTGCCTCCCAACAAAACAGGATTCTTACACAAGGCTTTGTTTTATAGGCAAGTACAGATGAGAGAATTGATATTTCTTTTAGTGACAGGAAGGAAGTTCTCCACAGAAGTGTACTCTATGCTCCCATTTTAACATGCCAGTGGGAAGCAGTTTCCCAACAGACCCTCGAAGGAAACCTTTTATAATATTCTTTGCATTAAAGTGTGGTCAGGTACTTACTCCTACCACTGGAACATGAGCAAAAGGATGGAAGACACTCGTGGGCTAAAGGCTTTAAAACCACTTTCTTTTCTTTAATCTGCCACTCCTCTTCATCTCTGTCCTCTGTTGCTCCATTTAGTAGAGAGAAGAACAGCAGTAAATCCAGTTAAGATTTACTGTGTTTTCTATATGCCAACAACATTAAATCAATATTGCCAGTGACAACTGTATGAGGTAGATACTTAGATTACCCACATCGTGGTGGAGGTAACAGAAATACAGCAACAAATGAAGTGTGAGTGTTATTTCTAGCCTTGATGAACTAATCTGAGAATTCCTGTATCTACTTAATTTGTTATACTGCTTCCAAGTGCTTTTTTATTCGGTGGCGAATTTTTAAGAAAGACTAAATATGTATGTTCTGTAAATTTTAAAAATGGACTGTAGAGGAAAAGCCCATTTTTATCTTAGAGAAATGCAAGCTTTAGAATAGATTCATTACATTGACCAAAATGATAAACCACAGAGAGCAAAACTTCATAATTAAAGTAGTTTTCTGAGAGAGCCTAAGGTGAGGTTTATTGAGAGAGAGTAAGCTATTATCCATTTATTAGGCATCCTATCAATTTCATAGATTTTTGCAGTTATTAAAAATTACATAAGATACAAAATTTATTGTGGTTAATGGCCAAATCTAGAGAAAAGTATAGCCAGAGAACATGGCTTCATTTACAGTAATATCGATTACTGGATTTTATTTTTTTCCTCACAAAGCTGTTTCTAATAGGACACTGGACTTCATTTTCCTCTTTTCTCTTCCTTTATTTCTGTTCCTATCTGTCATCCTTCAACGTTGAACTATAACATTTTTCTAATTATCAAATATATGGATGATGAGGGTGTAAGGTGATATGATCTATCTCTGGTAATGAACAGTACTCATATAACCATGCTGATTTTGCAAGACCACTGTAATTGTCAGAAGCAAAATAACAAAAAAAATTAAATGTCTTCATCACACTAAGGATGCCCCAATGTTGTCTTCTTCCATGTTTTCAAGACCTTCTTGAACAGGGGTCTCCATAGAGCAGAGGGGAAGTGCGCACGCTCTCTGCGCCATGGTGGGTACGGCCCCTCGCCGTTGGTGCGTGAGCCAAGTCACCCAGCACCACCTGACAGCCAAGCGTTTGGCTTTCCTGAGAGTTGTCATTTACACTTCGGGTCCTCAGTCTCTAAAAGGTTCACTATCACTCCTACAGGGCTTCATTTCTTATCCCGCAAGGACAAAATTATTAGGTACTCATTTTGTACTGAGTGCTCAATAATTCATAATTTATGAATAGCTTTCTGATTGAAACTATTCTCAACTAAATGTCAACTAAATGACATCATTGTTCTCTCACAAATAAGTTCAATTTGTGTTCAAATTATACTGAAGTATTCAGATAGATATATTAAACATATTACATTATGGAACTAACACTTGTGTCCATTATTCACCTTGAAAGTAAACAATAAACTTGACAAGAATAAACAAATTATCTTACTGAGGACTTTTCTGCTAATGCTCTTTTGCTGTCAAAGGCTAACTGAGGAGTTCAGGGAAATAGAAAACTTTTCTGTTTTTAAGTTTCTGTTTTCGAATTCATAGAAATAGATTGAATAATGAATCTAGCAGCTGGGGGCAGGGAGATGTTGCAAAAGGTAGAAAAGTTTAGTCAGAAAAGAGAAAAACATTTTTGTGACTATTGTATATCATACAACTATTGTTGATGTAAACTTGAGTACTGCTCAAAGTAGATATGAAAGATTCTAATCAAGGTGACAGCTCTGCTAGATTTATTTAAACATTCCCCTGTATATACATCTGTCAAACATCATGCTGTATCTCATAAATAAATAATTTGAAAAATGAATTTTCCAGTTGGTGACCTCTGATTAACAGTAGTATTAGAATGTAAAATTTAAAAAGCCATTAAAATAAGATCCTGGTATACAATGACCATTTAAGTTTTATACTGAGTATAATTGATGTCCAAAAGAGACAATTTGAGGGAGAAATACTCCCTAAAGTGTTTATTCTGCTTTCCAATGCATGCCAAGCATGATTCTGAGTTTTCTGGACAGTATGTCATAAATATAATAAAAATAGTGTATCTGATCCATACAGTTCATGAGAAAGGGAGTTGCTTGGTCTGAATGTTGGAAGATATGGAGAAAAAAAATTTCAAAATGTAGAAAGATTTTACTCAGTGCTTTTTTTCTTTTCAGTAGGATAACACTTAGGAGTCACATGAGTGGGCTTTCAGATTTGTAGCCTGCACCCCTAGTATCCTCATGTACCTCCATCCCTGGAGTGGGATAATTTTACTTCTCTTTAGGTGATATCCCCTTCTTGTTTTCTTGGCAAGTGGAACATCTTTAGAAATGTCAAAGATATATGAGAATGTAATTTTTAGCAGGGTGTAAAGATACCATGTAAATTACTAAATACACTGACAAACTTAGACACTTTGGATTTTTTTTTCTACGAAGAAGAGCCTAGAGGGCCATTGACATAGCTCAGTAGCATAAGCACCTACCTGGCAAGCACAAGGCCATGAGTTCAATCCCCAGTACAAACAAAACAAAATAGCATCAAGATAAAGGGCCTAGACCTTATTGTTATCCATGTGCACAGATCTTTCAGAATGTGTTTGGCAACTGAGTCTATCTTAGTTAGTTGTTCAATATCTGCTATAAAGGGTCCCACATTGCTTACAGAATTAAATCCTGTCTTTTCACAATCCTGCTGAGATCATCCATAATCAGTTCCATGCTAACTTTTTATGCAAATTAGATGCATGCCCTTCCTCAAATGGTTGTGAAACACCTCCCACCTTAAGCACTGCTCTAAACCATCTTTTAGAAGAATCACAAGATAGTCTGGACTGGGGCATGTCCACTCTAGACCTCGGGGAACCTCCATGAAAATGTTCTCCAGACCAATTGCAGCACAGGCACAGTGCACTGGGAAGATAAAAGATACTAAGGAAAATACCAGATAGATAACAAGGAAAAGAGAGGGAGCCATTGTAAAACAGAAAGGGACCCAGCTGGAGAGGATGGAGAAAGGATAGAGAAAGAAAGGAGAAGGAAGAGGGATTGAAAAAAGAATTAAAATGCATTAATGTATACATCCCAATCACCATGATGAATGTAATTAATAGGTACTGAAACATGTACTAGTAAAGAACTCACTTGAGGTTTTTTCTTCTGTTTAAAATGAAACCCTAAAACATATATATGTATATTGCATAATGCATAAAATGTATAATATATATATAGTTGAGGAATTAATTATATTTTAACATTGCTTACACTCATTTCTATATAAAATGTATTTTTTCAGCATTACTCCATCAAAACTTCAATGCATCTTTTAAAAATATCCTGACATTGCATCATCTATAAATATAGTTAGGTTTGAAAGACCATTTTGTATCTGTATATTCAAAATAGTTAGGATAGATATACAGCTGCTTTCTCTTAATTCAAAGAACAGGAAGATTTGTTCTAATAGTGTTTGTGGACAGGATATCATTTCTGCATCTTATACAATGTATAAGCACTAAGACAGCAACCTGCGATGCATTAATTATTGAAACTGTCCTACAAGCTGGTTCTGAAACTCTCTCATTATTATTTGTTTTTCAATAAAACTATATATATATATATATATATATATATATATATATATATATATATATATGATTGGTAATCCTTTTGAAACAGGTCCATTCACATAATCTTAATAGCAATTTTAACATTCTCATGAGCATTAATATGGTTCTACTTTTCCATCATAAAATAATATTTTAAGGGGCCAGGGAGATGGCTCAGGGAATAAGCACTTCCCTGGCAAGCACAAGGGCATGAGTTTGATTCCCGGTTCTGCCAAAAAAAAAATAAATGAAAAATAATATTTTAATAAAATTACATTCAAGGATGGGTGTGCCAATACTGGTCTATGGTCTAAGCACACTGGGAAGCTAGGGCAGGACTGAAAGGCAAGCCCAATCTGAGTGAAATAGTAACTTGGCAAAACTCTGTTTCAAAATATAAAACACAAAGGGTTTTCAATATAGCTCAGGGAAGAACATTGCTTTAATCTATAGTTCTGTAGAAAATAAAATGAATAAAGATTCTAAAATAGCATAAAAAATAGGCTTTCTAGCTGGAAGAAATTACTTTGGTCTCTGAGTGTGCCTAATCGAGGTCTCTGTTCATTTTAGAGTAAATGCCAATGTGCAGCTTTTCATTATAGTTACTACTCAGTTCAAGCACACACACTCTTTGGTTCTAGATAATCCAGGGTAATGTCTGCACTAAATGTTTTTGCAGCTTTTAGAAAAGCCAGTACACCAGCTTACAAGCAGAGCTAGCTCAGTAACATATGCAGAGTGAACAAATGGCTCTGATGCGAAGGCTGAACATTGCTTGTAACAGCCTTTGTTAGAAGGCTGTTATGCTAAGAAAATATGCTATAGAAAAATAAATTTGGGAAGAGATTGATCCCTGGTTTGGGAAGAGATCTGACTTTTCTTCCAACAAATACATACTGAACATCAATATGACCCAATATTATAAGTCACAAATCTATTGTTCCCAAATCTATTGTTCTATAGCATGTTTTCTTATGCCACTGTCACTTTCTTCATGGCTTATTATCATAAACTCATTTATGCTTCTGTCTTTCCTACCATATTACAAGCACTTTGAGAGCAGGCATCTTGTATTATTTGTCTAGGTATGTCTTGGGTTGCATGACACCTGGTCAGGGTTGTTAATTATTCATTGAATAAACAAGTGAATGTATGCTCTCAATTAAAGTAATTCATCTCTTTGCAGTAATCCATTAGTGCCTTTTGTTTAACCAGGAATGCAAATTTCCAATGTTCTATGCATAGAGTTAGATGTTTACCCCACAAACCAAGCAGAATTCTAAATCATAAAGCACAGCATGTTCTATGAGGCAATTGGCAAATGAAATGCCAGAGCCCATCAAAATACATCACTGATACTATGTACGTAGTTGTATATGAAAAATATGTGTAGGGACTAGGGCTTGCAAGATAAACCAAGAAGCAATTCCTTAAGATTTGTCTGGCACTGGATGAAACAATAATGTGGAGGCTTTTGGGGCACAAGTTTTACTTGTTAACCAAATAAGATGCAGCCATAGTCCAGGACGAATTAGTTTTCTTTCTTGGTTTAGCCCTACAAACTCCTCACTATTGTGACTCATAATACTGGGTCAGATTGATGTTCAGTATGTATTTGTTGGAAGAAAAGTCCCATAGGGTTATTCTACTATGAAGATGCTTGGAGAATACCGCACAACTTTCTAAAGATTTGCTCCTGCTTGAAGACCAGATACTCTTCTGGAGACTTTGCTTTCATCCTATCTTTCAACTGAACAAAAAATTCACTTCTCTTTTTAACCCACAGTCCCTGCCCATTGTCCATTACTGTTTCTGTATACTTATCCCTCTGAATTCTTTGTCCACAAAACTCCACAGAGTGAAAGTATAATTGTCCTCCAGGTTCAATTCAAATCTTTCACAGATGTGAGCACTCCTTTCTTCACACGCTAAAAACAAAAACTCTTTAATGTTTCTTGTTTCATCTCATCCTATTTTTTGGCATGGATTTTATAAGGCAAAGATGATATCTCGATTATATCTTCATCCCTTACATGTAGCCCTAACGAGCAAGCTGTTCATTGTAGGATTTCAATACATATTCTTATGAAGTGTTTTCCACCAAGGCATTTATAAATAGCACAAACTTGATTAACCAAATGCATACTTAAATTAAAGCAAGGTAGACTGTAATGAGAAGCTATGTTATTTGGATCAACTTTCCCACTGAAAACAATGAAAAATGTTGGATAAAAGTTTTCTTTTAAAAATTACCTTAAAAGTATTGTAAGTATAAAAGACTGCCAGGATAAATATTTTTGTGAAGCAGAAATGTGAAACTAGAAGAGGAAGCTGAGCATCAAAGCAACATAACTGCATGTTTTCTAATGTCATTTGTTTATGCTACAAATTTAAACTTTGGTAGATCGGCTTCACAAGCTCTTATATTATGATAAACAAGAACTAATGTGAAACTGTTTTCTTTTCTTCCATCCCAAGAGAGTATAGAAAAGTCAGGCTTTGTAGATGAGTCACATAACACTTGAAAACAGGAGTAGTGAAGAACACCATCCCTGAGCCATTGTAGCAAAGCTACAATTCTGTAACTTTAACCTGAGAGTTTTGTGCCATAAACTGAGTTTACCAGTCACTAGAAGAGTCTCAGTATTCTTGAGAAAAATGTAGAAAGTTCTGAAACAAAAATCTTTTAACTCAGGTTTCAGAGAATCTCCCATAATAATATTTCAATCACATTGATTGGCATATAGTAAAGGATGACCAGATACACAAGGAAGCCAAGCAGCGCAAACAAGAACAAGCAGAAACACTGGCACAGACTTCAAATGTCAGAATCACAAGACAGGTTACAAAAAGACCTAAGTGTGTTCCCTAGTTTTAGCAAAATAAAAGAAAGCTTTGAAAATACGTGCAGAAAACAATTAATTATAAAAGTAAAAAATATTTTTTAAAGAGAAAAAAATTTAGAAATGAAAATTGAAATAATTATAATTAAAAATGCTTGTAACATAAGGAGATTCAATTAGAACTGAAATAGAAATAAAGAATAATTACTTGCAATGCAGTTCAGAATGACAAAAATATAGAAAAAACAAGAGTATATAACATTTACAGATATAGTCAGCAGATTTAGGATGGATTTTGCCAGACAGAGGCTTAGAGAGACACAACAGGGAAAGCAAGATAACAGTTGAAAAATCGCTACAACATATTCACGACAATAAAAATCCACTTTAAGATGTACAATGTAGGAAAAAATCATAAAAATAAATTTGATCCATGAGTATCATGATAAAAATAGAGAAAACAAAGGCAATGAGAAAAATGTTGAGAAAAACCATGGCATAGGTGATTTCTTCACTATGATGACAGTTGAAGAAAGCAATGGAGTTACATCTTTGACATACTGGTGGACAATATCAACTGAGATTTCTAGCTCTAGAGAGAATATACATCTCTAGAACAAGGAGAAACAGAGGTTCTGAACAAGTAGACAGTGAGAAAGGATCTCACCACAGGATCTTAATAAAGGAATTTCTCAGAATTCACTTCAAGTCAAAGGAAAAGTGACCCTAGAAGGCAAGCCTAAGATCCTGGAAGAAATAAATACCAAAGAACACTTCAACTATTTGATGAATGTAAATCAACATTAATTCTACAGAGAAGAATAACTAATGTTGTATGGTATTAAGAAAACAAATTATAATGACATACAGCAATTGTGTGTGTGTGTGTGTGTGTGTGTGTATTTCAGTTCTTTAATTATGTTGTAGGTAAAGCATTTTTTTTGTGGAACTGAGGATTGAACTTGGGCCCTTTCACTTGCCAGGGAAATGCTTATTCCACTGAGCCATCTCCCTAACACTAAATGTTATAGGTAAAGGGTCTGACATATTCTAAGGTAATATTTCAACAAAGGGAAACAATCTGGCTAACTTTAGCCCTTGTTAGGCAGCAATGTTATAATCTTAGGCTAACTACTAATCTTCCCTCCTTTCATAGAACATGTTAGGCTAAGTACTATCAAAACAACAACCAGATATATCACTCAAAAGCTAACAAGGAATAAAATAGAATGTAAACATTTAAAGAAGAGAAAGAGGTACCTCTTTAAGTTAAAGTAGCAAGAAAGAAAAGAAAGCTATTCTGCTACCATTGAAATAAATTCATAAGCAAGCTCAATATTCAATAAATCTGGGTAGAGATAGAAAAATCTTAGTGAAATGGAATCAAACCTTGACCCCAAAGCAGGTTAATGGCTAACAACAGAGCAAAGAAAAAGACTGTGATGACAAGAGACAAGTGACTGCGTTGCAGCTTCTGGGAGACTGCAGGGGGGTTGCCTCCCTAGAAGATTGCTAACAATTATTAAAATGGGCATAGATGGAGCATGATGTGGTTCTTCAAGAGGCTGAACCAGAAGGATTTCCCAAACACAAGCAAGAGTCCAAGACCAGCCTTGGCAATGTAAAAAGAAATGCTGTCTAAAAATAAATAAACAAATAAATGATGATGATGATGATGGTGCATCCTGCATTGACACGAATTGGTTCTGAATTATTTTACAATGACTATTTTAACACTGAAAGGGAGTTATAAATCAGAATGTGTTGTTTAAAATTATGAGAATATGAGCAACATCATTTTATTCATGATCCAGAAAATTTTTAACTGGAGGAACACGGGCCACACTTGTTTTGGTCTAAGGTAAACTAACAAAATAGAGAGCACGTATGTAGACTTATAAAAGGGATAGTCTCTTTTCTTTATAAAGACTGTCTTGAGATTTTATTCTTTCTATATTATGAGATTGTGCTGGTTTATCATGTCTTTTCTCTTATAAAATGATAATGATACTAGGTGGTTTGTTACTGTTTAATGTCCTTTGAAACAGAGCACCAGAATAGCTTTGTCATCCTTTTCCTTTAATAGGTCACTGAGGACCCAGAGCCTATGAATCACTAATCTACACAAACCAGTGAGTTGACTTACATTATTTTCAGAGAGAGCTCCTTCAGATAATAATGTAGCTTGGATATTGTTAGGGACTACGTATTTGTAGTCCCTTAGAATTCACATGTTGAATCTTCAACCTTGGGGTCATGATATTAGTCCTCATTAATGGGGACTTGAAGATACACAGGGTGTGTTCTCTCTTTATTTTATTTATTTATTTTTTGGTTGGAACCGGGGATTGAACTCATGCCCTTGTGCTTGCCAGGGAAGCACTTATACCACTGAGCCATCTCCCTGGCCCCTGTGTGCTCTCTCTCATTGTCCACCATGCGAAGTCACAAGAAAGCAGCCAGACACATAGCAGAAAGTTTACTTTCACCAGACACCAGGTCTCTCAGTGCCTCAGATTTACTATTCTCCAGAACTGACAATTAGTGTCTGCTTTTTAGGACTGCAGGACTGTTGTGACAGCCCTAAGCAAACAAGATAGAACATACTCAAAGAACTGTAATGAGGAAGAAAAGTAGCCAAATGTGGAGTGTGGGATCAGGTACAAAGTGACATGCCGTAGTAAATATAAGGTGGTAAGAGGGAGAGCCAATGGAAGCTTCTAGACAGAAGCTCTTGGAAAATGTATTCCAGTGTGCAGAAGGTTGCATCTTGAGATCAAATGAGTGCGTTATTCCGTCTTTACTATTACTCAGTAATGGGCATACATTTTTATACTGCCCCTGAATTCATAGAGAAATATGGATTCATACTTCTCTTTCTGAAAGCTCTGAATGACAATGTTCCTTTAATTAATATAGTCTCATTACTGTAAATGTCTTAATTGCTTCAAGTGCAAAGTAATATAGTATAATAATGTTTTAACTGTGCAACATTCTACAGTGTGGATTATGGGTTTGTGTACCTTAGTAACACATAATAATCATGAATAGTTTTTCACGGCATGTTTTGTTTTTGTTATACTGTTTTTGTTGCTCATTAATTCTGTTGGCAGGTATCACTGCCTCTATTCTACAGGTGAGGAATGGAAGCTCAAAGAAACAGAGTGACTTTGCCAGTCATTAAGTGGCCAAACAGAGCTGCATCCCTCTGGTCCAACTTCAAGACAGGCTCTCAGCTACTTTCCTGCTTTGTCTCACCAGTGCATTAACATTTAAAGATCATTCTATACAGATTAAAATACTATTTGCTCTCTAAACTACATTTTGCAATCACTCAGGCAGCTTCTACTGACCCCTTGGAGGAAAGGACAGGCTTTTACCCAGAATCACAGTGAGCCCTAGGATACATCTAAGGGGGTCCAAGGGAAATTCAGAAATCTGAACATAAATCCCTTTTAGAATAAAACCACAGCATCTTTAATCAAGGCCTGGCAATCATCATATCGGTTCTTTGAGACTTGATTGGTAAATGTAGGCTATCCCACTAGGCCTTTAATGCTCAGTTAGAAATGAATCCAAGACATTGACTAGCAAGACAATTCATGCAGCACAAACATGAATCTATAATTCTCCTTCCCATTACCACAAAACAGTTAGCTCCTGCCCTGAATTCACTTTGAAGACAATGAGTGCCTGGGAGAAACCATAAGAGCATTGAAAATCAAGCCAGAAGTAATAAACAGGGACTGCCAAAATATCTTAATGAATTTCTTTTACAAGTCAAATCTATTGTCAACTTACAACAATTCTGAAGGTTGAACTCAAGGCGTACAATTAGTGAGCTAAGTTGCAAGGTTTGCCTACGATCCAAAAGCGAGTTTTCTTTCACCTGTCTACAATTAAAAAGCTGAGAATTATGTCTCCTGGTATGAAGAAATTAAAATAATAAAATAAAAGGAAACCAAAAGCTTTAACATGGCATCTAATCTCTCCCATTATCCCAGCACATTCACGTAAACTCTGCACCAATGAAATTCTTCTCACTCCACGGGGTGGAGATCATCTTCCCAGCAGCCTAACCCAGCAAGGAGAGACTTCCCTCCTTTCCTGGTGTCCCCTTAGAACTCATTCAAAGGGAAAACAAATGCTCTGCAAGTGGATGGGAGTTGTTTTGTGCCTGGCCCCTAGGGGTATTTTCTTTTTCTTAAAAAGATTATCTCAACTTTACTGTAGCCAAAAACTGAAAACAAAACAAAATCCTAAAACAAATGTCTAAAGCAGTTTGAAAATAGAAAAGACCAAAATATATTTTTTAATTTATTCATAATTAGTTTACAGATTGGACCACGCGGAGACTCCAAAATCAGCAAGCCACTTGGGGAATAAATGCTATTGCAATTATCAGTACCAAGCCAAATGCTACCTTTTGTTCTTTCTAAAATCTTCTTTAGAAACATCTCTTAGCAAATGATTTTGTATTTTTCTATTTAAAGAGGATTACATAGCACACACAACTAGTAGCAGGGAACCAAAGAACTTCCCTTCATTGTATTACTTGCAAATATAAATTAGTTCATTGTGGTAACTCCTGTCGGATGACTCCCTTTCCTGTCACCCATCAGGCCAACGGGCTATGGCAGGTTGGCCCCTGCCTGGAGACCTCCTTGTCAGGGTGCTGTCAGAGGTACTGCTTGCCTGCAGTCCCCTGCATCTTGGGAAGGATCCTCCATGCAGGCAGATGGCTTTAAGCTTGAATTGCTCTAATTGCTGGTTCTGAGTTCCTCCTCCTAATTCTCAGACTCAGCTCCCTGGAGGCATATGTGAGGCCCTCCTCCAGGTACAAAGGAACCCCACAAATTTCACTTTGTGGTAATGACAGGATACAGAAATTGCATTAGTCCCATTAAATAGTCATAGAAATATTCAAAAAGGTTAGCTGGATATCGTGAATGTCTCAGTTAGACTAAGATAAAAAATCACTTTGTTAACTGAGAGTGTTTCTTCATTGGTATCACCCTATATTAAGGTGCCATTTATAAACAGTTTATTGTTATTTATTAATGTGCAAAGCACTATATAGCATGCTAGATAACTTAAATTCATGTATTAAAGATGCACATACAAGGTTTAATACAATTTACATCTTATAATATTCTTTAAAACAGCTTCCCGTAGTCTCATCTGTTAAGCATTTACTACTAATGCATTTTATAACATACTTTATAACGCATTATTTCAGCAAGTGGCTGCATATAGTGATTATTTCATAAATAAGAATAAAGCATTTATAAATGGCACCTTAATTTAAAGTGTTACCTCCACATTACTAGATAGCTGCTCACCATTCATCTCATTTTGTGATTATCCTCCAAATGCACCACTTAATAAAACAGACACTAAGTTCTATTTTCCCTTCATCTGATTAAAAGTTTATTGAGTCGTTACCCCCTCCTGCATTCCAGTGTTTGTACCACGGAGGTTTGGTGTGATTTTTGATGAAACCAAAATGTTAATCCAGCAATATTTTTGAGAGAAAAAAGTAACACTAGAAGTGGAGTTCTACCTACCATACTGGACAGAGCCTGTTGCTTGGATTCTTTGTAAAATTCAATTTTTTGGTTAGAAAGAACAATCCAGGAAGTCGACCAGTTTTTCCTTAGGAAGAGGAAAAGAAAAAAAAATGCACTGTTAGAAAAAAGTATGTATAAATTCAGTGTTGGCCGCATTTATTAATACAGTGTAATCAACATTCCAAATGAATAAAGATTTTTAAAAGGTAATTATCCTAAACATCATATCGGTACACAATTCTAAGAGTAGCATGAAATTCAGATAATAATATATCATAAACATTAAAAATGTAACATTTATATACAAGTTTCTTAATTTTTTGATCCTCCTAAAATTTCTTCAACTGCTGTCAAATTTTTGCATATCCATGAACTGCCCTCCCACAAAAAGACTGAGAGAGCTGAAAGTAGGAACGTAAAACTCTGAAATCAGAGCCTTTTTCCTCTGCTCTTCTTTGCATTAGTTTAGGAATTTCAGTCTGAAAACATAAGTAGCATGCATATCACTGCTCATTTCAAAATATTTCCTTAATGTTGAATCTCATTAAAAGTTAAAGAAAAGCAAATAGAAACAGGAATGTGAGGCCCAGCAAGATAGGCTGGTGGACTAAGCACCTGCTTAGGCAAGCACAGGCACTGGGTTTGATCCCAGGCCATGCGCGCCATACCCCCAGGCATGCTGAGCTGGCCACAGAGTCTGGGCCTGGTGGCACACACCTGATATCCCAGTGCTGGGGAGACTGAAAACAGGAGGATCACTACAAGTCCAAGCTGTGTAGTGTGACTTCATACCAGATACATACATAAACAAACAGATGAGAAAAACAGTGATGTACTTTGTGCTCTTTGCCCATCAAATTAAAGATTAAAAGGCATGCTGATACTTAGGATTAAGGATGATAGAAGAAGTGGAGTTCATCACTACTGTCTAATTTTGCTTTTGTATTATAAGAAAGACTGCTTAAGAAATTGGCATATAATCAATGATTATAATGCATTAATGAACACTGTGGGGCAAAAGAATACTGACGTGGGAAGCTTCAATGCAGACCATAATGCTATAAGTAATTTATAATACCATCCTGTGCTATTTAGTTACCTTCGTTCATGCCTCCTTTCTGATCAGAAATTCAAATATTGCTTCCTCAAATGTGCTTTATGTAACTTCATTGTGTATGACATAATATCAATTGAAATATTTTAAAACTACACCTTCTTGACCCCCATTAAAAATTAAGGCTCAAAATGATAAGTTCATTTCATCCTTACAGAAGTTTCCCTCGTCTCTTAGCCCAGTGATTTTTCCTTCTGTAGCTAGAATGTGCCTGTTGCAGGGTCATGCTAACCACCCTTTACATCAAAGGGATTAACATACTCAGGTTTCTACCCTTTATGTCATGTTGTTGCAGTGTGCTATGGATTAGCACTCCTTTCACAATCATTGAATTCAGTTTATCATGTAAAAGAAAAGGAAAAGTTTACAGAAAGACTTTACTCAAGTCAACAGAAAACCATTAAAAAAAGTAAAAAATCACAAACTTTGAGTGATTTCTTTTTCTTTGCCTCTGAGAAATGAGGGCCTTGATGGAAATGAAAGCTTTGATTTAGTAGGGTTAATATTTATAGAAAAAAAATCAAATTGCTCTTACAAGCCTGCAACTTTCTTAATGATATAGTATTATGTTAAAATAGAAGAAAATAAACAGATATGTAAGAAGCACAAAGTGATTTTTCTAACAAATAGAAATGAGCTTTTGAATACCCTTGTCTTCAAATGAAGAGTAAATTTTTCGAGTGATAAAGAAGAGAACATCTTAATTGCTTTCCTGTTCACCCTAGAGTTCATTTCTCCTTTTAGTAATCAGCAGAAGCACTGAATACTGAAACAGATACAGCTGATCTGGCATAGTGGTGCTGGCTTAGAGTGCAGTAATGGGAAAACTATGACAAGAGGGCTGCTCCAAATTTGAGAGCCACCTTTTCACATTGTGGGTTCGAGCCCAGCCCAAGCTCCATGCAAAACCCTCTCAAACAAACTGCTTCAACATCTACAAGAAAATGAAGACAAAACGAAAACAAACAAACAAACAAAAAAGAAAGAGGCATAGCTGTTTTGCGTGTGCAAGTCATAATCTCAGATGCAGTCAGGACTCTAGTTGTCTTTAGTCACAGCCCTCCTTTGAGGCACATGTGGTCAGGGAGTATAGAACACGCTCACATATAACGAATCCATATTTAACCTGCCTGCCATATTTCCCATGCTATTTTTCATCTTCTGGCAGGGAGATACTATACCTTATTTGCTTCCTATCTATAGAAAATCCTGGATAAATGGTTGTGATTTGAATCTGTTTCAGATGTTGATCCTTTATAGAACTTGCTGGCAAAATGCTCCCCGTCCTTAAACTTGGAACTGGAGTTAGTTAGAACTGAAGCTGCATGAAATTCAATTATCTCATTGTTCTGTCTTAGGACTTTCCACTCCAGTGGACCACATCCCTGTCAGGTAAACCAGACAAGCCAGCTGAAGACGGTAGGAGCTGCATATCACACCAGGTCAGTGATGTGGCCTGGATTGCTTTAAATGGAGTCTTATTTCTTCTTGAATTTATTAAACAACTTAGATTGTCCTTATCACAATATAGTGGGAGCCAAAGCTTCTCCAAAGGTAGAGTGTTTTCATTCACTTCAAAATGAAGATGCTTTTGACAAAATTCGATGCTTCTCTTTCAACTTTTCCCTGTGCATTCCTTTAAAATAATAATTTCTCTAAAATACTTTCTGTAGAAGAGGATCAATGTGACTGTACAGCTGAGGCTTAGCCGCACACATTCACACAAAATGTTAACAATAGTAATCTATCCACTTAATAAAAATGAGGCTCAGAGATTTTAGGGAAACTTAAGGCCAACATTTACATTTAAAGTTAAAGCCAGATTTTTCTGACAACAAAACCTACAGTAGCTATTACTTGACACTGTCTTTTCAGAAGATTAAGTAGTGCTATCTTAGATAAAGGTATTATCATTGTCAGCATTTGTTTTTCTGTTTTTTTTTTTTTTTTTTGGCAAGGGTCTAAACTGTATTCAGGGTTTCACTACTAGATCAGACTCCTAGTGATCCACCTATTTACAGCCTACCAAGAGCTGGGATTACAGGCGCATGCCACCACCCCCAGTCTCAATTACTGTCTCAGTGTGCCCTGGGGGCAGGACTAGGGCAGGCCAAGGGATAGAATCCCTGAACCTGCTCCTACTGGCAGGGACTTTTCTCTGCTGAGCTATTTGACAGCCTTTCATCATTGTCAGCTTTTAACTTGGTTTTGGTTGAAATCCTCAAATTAGGAGGTTTTGTATGGACATTGTGGTAAGCATTCAACATCTGGCTTGCTTACTAACTTTTCTCAGACTTCTTTTAGCAAGGCCAACAAAGTCCTGCCTCCTCTGGGCTCCATACCAGAACTTCCTGCAGAAGTCTGACTTCTGAGACATTTGTCTCATATGAGCTGTCCTTTTGATTAGGTCCCATCCTGTAGGTGATGTGTCACCTGGTATGTCATGTACATCTTGTAACCCACCCACCAAGCCAGTTATGAATACTCCTTGAACATTTGCCCTTACCAAACACCACTTTGAGGACTAATGATATAAAGCAAAGTAATCAGAGACAGACAATAGACATAGAAACACGTAATCCTCTGAATAATTCATTGATGAGTGTTCTCCACTCTATCAATGAGAAAACTGAACCAAAATGAGGGGCATCCTATACAAGGTACACAGGTCATAAAGACAGAAGTCAGGCCAAGTCTCCAGGGCCTGGAAGTTCAGCCCTATCCCAATATCCTGGCTGTCATGAGCAGGTAGGCAGGGAGAACTCTCCTTAGTCTTGCTGATCCCATCCATGTGAAACCTCATAATAGAAAGTTGAGAGAGGGAGAGCCTCAGGAGGAAGTTTTAGAAAATTTTCTCCATCTCAGCTTGACCTAAGCTATTCTGCAGTGCTAAACTGACAGCCACTATGTCCTGTCTTCCAACATACCTGATGGTCAACAGGTAAACCCATCCATCAGAGGGAGCTAGTGGGTACCTCCACATTTCATCAAATCATTCAGTATACAACTTCTTTTTTTTCTTCCAAGGACCATAAGGATGAGATATTGAGAGATTTAAGGCTTAAGGGATCATAAGGATGAGATATTGAGAGACACACAACTCAGAAAATACTTCAGTTCAAAAAAGCTAGAAGTCCCAGGAGTAAGTGAATCAGTTTCAGGACTGTACTTACAGATACAGTCAATCAGGTGCAGGACTGAATCTAGTGGTTCAATTCAGAAAACAAATCCTGGGACAGAAGCACAGGTATCTATTTGATTTTTTGACACACAGCACTTATCACTATATAAGTAATGATGGGGGGTAATGATTCTAATTACAAAGATGGAGGGCTAAATTAATATGGAGGGAATTATGTGAAATAAATGCAACTTCTAGGTCATTGTATCCAAGGGGAACACTTTAGAGAACTTTCTTAAAGCAAATTCTATGTTGTAGAGTTGGAAAATGGGGGAAAACAAACAAAACTCCAAGTAAACAAAATACCCCCAAAGCAAAGCCAAAGACCTCCATGCAATCTCAGCTTGGCATTCTACAAAATGGACACCGGATGGCAGCACATAACAGCAGCTTCGTGACTGCTTACGTGGGGAGCGTGTGATGGAGATGGGCCCTTAAATCAGTCATTACCGCAAGGATCTGTAAGGCTGAGCTCTGAGTTTAACAAATGCGTTTATCCTGAACATCAACGTTTTATGTTTTATGCTAATCTATGTTTCATAGCCACAAAACAAAAAGTCAGAGGGAAATATAAATGGGATGATTCCAGGCACATCAGAATCTTCTTTTAGGTCACCTCCTGCTATTACCTGCCGCTGAATTTGAGCTGATTCTGCAGAGCATATAGGAGTGAAAGTTATTTAGTATACTGTCCACAACTGATTTGCTGCAGCTGTCCTTTGACACTAAATTCTCTGGCTTTTTCTCAGACTGGTAAGTCTAGGAACTTCTCTTTGGTATTATTCAAAACTCCTTGTAATTTACCACTGCTAAAAGGTAAATTAAAGAGACACTATGAAAACACCGATCGTGTCAGGATTGCAAGAAAATAAAAGGCAGATTCGGCCTACCACAATTCACTGACATGTTGAGCAGAAAGTAGCTTCAGAGAGGCAATGGCTACTTACAGTTTTGGGGATAGAATTCCCCAAATGAAGAAATTCCTTGCTTCATCAGAGAAGCAGAAGCATAATTTCAACATTCATAATTAAAAATTAAAGTTGAATGCTGAATGTATTCTGCTTTCAAGCCTGTCAGTGTATCACAGGGGAAATGCGTATAACCTCATTTTGAAATATGGCTAAATTTAGGGCCTTTTATGAATATAAGATGTAGCCAACAAGTTCTATTTCCTGTCACCTTCTCCTTTTCATATTCAAGCAAGTAAAATTTTTTAAAAGAAAAAGTGAAGCTATGTGAAAGGGGAATAAAGACAAATAAAAAAGAAAGTAAAAGAAAGGGAGGAAGAAAATATGGAAATAATACAAGATGTAAATGACCTAGAATGGATTTATTAGAAAATCCATCACAAACTTAGAAGCCAACATTTATTACATGACAACAGACGCTGTTGGGACTACCTTTGGCGTGAGACAATGGTGAAGTTCTGGCTCTTGCCTTCCCAGAGGAAGTTTTTTTATTTATCTATCTTATTATTCTTTTTAAATTCTTTTTAAATTTTTTTTAATGAGAGAAAAAAAGGTAAAATAACAATGCAGCAGTTTCAGGGCGGGCCAAATAGCTCAGCACATTTAAGCTCCTGCAAGCAGGTAGAGGGGCCGGTGGGGTTCTGGGAGTGTGAGAGCCCCATCTGCAGGCGTGAGGGCGCCATCTGCAGGCCTGCCTTGCTGGCCCCACCTCCAGGGCGCACTGAGGTGGCAACTGCGACTGGGCATGGTGGCACGTGCACCTGTAATCCTTGCTCTTGGGAGACTGAAAACAGGTGGATCAGTACGAGTCCCATCTAGTAGTGAGACCCTGAACACCCTGTAGGCCCTTCCCTAAAATGTAAATAAAATATAAATAAATAAAAAAGAAGAAGTTTCAAAACGGGTTGGTCGGACAGTTAAAATAATTAATACAATGCATATTGTTGTCTTCATAGTAGTTATTCAGAGGACAAGATGGAGATATGATATGTTGTCTAAACACTATTAGTACAAACCTTCTCATTGAACTAAGAGAAAGTAAGTGTATATCTATCCTAACTATCTTGTACATACAGATATATATTTTTTCACTACAAAACAGTCCTTTATTTATATCCCCTTTTTGTTTTATTTTGTCCAAGATGGGTGTTCCTTTGTTGTTATTTCAAAACAAACACATTTTAAACAGAAGAGAGCTAAATTCCATGTTATCAATCATCCCTATAATAACATGGGAGAAAGGGGATATCAGCACATGTAAATAAGATTCTCTGTTCATATGGCAGGAAATGGTACCGAAATCTAAACCTAGCATTATTTCAATATTATTAGGGAAGGGCTTAGACAGTTGCTTGGCAGAATGTCTATGAACAGAGTTTATTAGCTCACTAGGATTTATTAGAAGGATGTAAGGATTTATTAGAATGATGTAAGGATTCTGAATAAGTGAAGAAAAAGCCTACCAAAAGAAATTTCATACAAAAACCCATAAAGGACAGTAAACAATAATTATTCAATTATCAATGGAATGAAACTTCAGGTTTTTCAGGGTTATGACTAAACTGACTATTTTGTTGCTGGTGAAAAAACCATGAAGACAACTTAGACAACCAATATGGTGATATGCAAAAAATGCATTATAAAATGTTCATATAAATTGACTGAATATCTAGGCTTAGTATTTAATATTATGGGATTCTATATGATGTTAAATATTGTGCATATATATATATATATATATATATATATAATGTTTAATTTTTATAGTGCATATAGTAGAACTACAACAAAAACCCCTACAAATATAGGGAAAGTATTTACAATGTCAAAAACTGAGAAATTATTTCTATTTATGGCATTGTACAAATTCTATCTATCTATCTATCTATCTATCTATCTATCTATCTATCTATCTATCTATCTATCCCTGCCCTCTTGATATATAGAAACTCAATGAAAATACTCAAAACTTTGGTGTAAAGATAATTCACAGAATGCATAAAAATTAACTTACTCCCATCTACAACACCAATCAAGAAAATACAAATGAAAGAGAATTGCAAGAAAATACTACAGACACAAACTTTATAAAACTGTGAAGGTATGATAATGTGTTTCAATAAGAGGATGGGGGAAAGGTTTTCTTCTACGTCACAGAGCAACCAGTTCTGAACTAGTGCCCTCATTCAATGAAAATCTGGAATTGCATTCGTTGGATGTATAAATGCCCAGCATCTTGCTCTACTGATTGTGTGCTCGGGAGAGGTTTTCTAACAGGTTCAAAGCATGTAGAATGTGATCATTGCTTGCATGAAAGGAATTGGAGCCAATGCAGATGTTCTTGCCTGAGAAAGAGGTTACATAAAATTTGAAAACACATACAAAGGCAAGCAGACACCAATCACTAGAAATTGACTAGTTTTAAGTGTAGCTCCATAGATGCCCAAGAACTAATAGTAATGAGAGTAATAAAAGCATAGTGAAGTTTATAATACAAAAATAACTTTTCCATATAGAATACATGCTCTTACACAGAATTACACATGATTTTTTCTTATGCATGTAGCCAAACACCTATTTAGAGGGTGGACCTGGTGAACAACAGGAATGCATGTGTACATGTGACTGAAATGAGGTTGGAGACTGAGAATGCAATGAAACGTTTACCAAATGATCAAAGCTCAAGGGTCTAAACTGAAGGAAGTAAAAAGCTGAACTCCATGCACCTGAGAGTTTTAAAACAGGAAAACTAAAGAGCCAAAAGAATGCATAATAGTATGCAAAGTGATTAAAATAACAAAACTACAGATTAAAGTTTGCATGAGTTGAACTGCAATGTAGAAATTAAATGTAAAATGATTAAGTTTGCTGTATAAATAAGACAGGTGCACAGAGGTATGTACACTGAAAACTGACTACATGAGTGGTAGAGATGGGAGGGTCCTCATTCTACACTTCTGAGTAATTTTGACACAACATTTTTTTGTACCTGGGATCAACTCCAGGCCTCATGCTGGCCAGGCAGACACTGCACTGCTGAGCTCTATTCCCAGCAATATACAGTAGAATATAAGGAAGGGAGAGAACCTTGCTACCTGCCTCAGCCCCTGCTCCTCTCTTTTTGCTCTTATTCTTTGCTGTTTTTCCTCAGCCATGAACTGCTGCCCTCTGCCATATGCCATGCCACCTAGGAGCCAATAGAGTATTGACTGTAACTTCCACTGATTGTGAATTAAATAAACCTTTTATCCTTAACTCTGGGTGCTGGGTATTTTGTCACAGCAACAAGAGAAATGTACCTGAGACAGAATTTAGTACCAAGAAATGGAGTTGTTGCTGTGTTCATATCTGAACATATGGTTCAAGGACTGTGGGGAATGGCTTATAGGAAGAGACAGGAAAAATTTGGAGATGTCACCTGAAAGAGATGTGGTAGAACACCTTCAGTTCTGTATGGGAGATTCTGCTTAGAGCTCAGAAGACCAGAATGCTGTAGAAATCCTGCCTACAAAGACCACGCTGGGGAGGTATTTTCTGGGGGAGAAGAACAGTATTGGTTGTTGAACTTCAGGCAATGGTGTGTTATGGCTTTGCAGAAAGTTTGTCTGCATTTCACTCACATCCAGAGACTTTGCCTGAGACTGAGATTAAATGTGGAGGAATGGTTAACTAGGCAAAATAATTTCAAGGCAATGGAATGTTGAGGCAGTGTCATGGCTATTATTGGGCACTTTTAGTCAGATCTGTGTTGAGAAACAAGAACTAAAAACCCAGTATAATGATGTAAAGTATTGTGAGTCTGGCTAGAAAGAAAGCTCCAATAAAGCTATAGGCTGCAAAGATAGAGCAGAGATCTCCACTGCTGAGAAAGAAGAGAATTGAAAAAAGAGGGCATCATAAGAAGCAGTAAATCTCCACCCTTTGCATCCTCAAAACTGCAAAAGTGGAAGACTTCACTTTGAGGAGAAAGCTTCAGAGTGCCATGTTCCAGAATGGCAGCACTGTAGAGAGTTTGTTCCTTAGATTCAGGTTCAGACCCCTACAACCAAGAGAGTAAAGTAATTAAGACAATGGAGCTTCTTCTCTTTGTCTCATGTTCTCAGATTCTTTTTCTTCTTTGCATGAGGAGGATGGATCTTAGGACTCTTTTAATGTTCACCCTGCTGTTTTAAGTGTACTATGAACACTCCTTTAATTTTACTTATTTTAAATAAGTGTGTGTATAATCTAATATAGTCATGAAACAAAAGCACATTTTATTTTCCACTATTGGACAGCCTGTGATTCTTGTAATTAATTACATTATATAATCAACAAGTGTTCCATTCCATTGTGTAGCTAATGAGTACATTTATCCCATGCAGTTTTAACCATTAGTAACACACTCTTGAGCAAAGGCGTGGTCTCCCAGTGTCAGCACTTTGTACGTACTTATTTATTTATTTATTTATATTGAAGAACAAATAGCAATGACACAGTTTCAAGACAAATTAACAGGACAGATTTGATAAATTAATACATTGAAGACTGTTTTTGTAATTTTTGGTATTGTACAAGGTGCATACATGATATTGTACTTACAGACATTATTATAGCAGATGTTTCTAATCACTGAATTAAGAGAGTGTAGTTGTACACTAATATTATTTTCATATCTGAATTATATAACAGATTCAATACTTAATATTTTCTACCTTGTTGTCTTCCTAGTGGTTGTCCATATACTAGAAGTCAACATAATATCTTGCCCAACCACTATTAGTGCAAATCTTGCTTCTCATAGAATTATGAAGAAGCACAGCATATTTGTCCTAACTGTTCTTTCCATACACAAACATCATGATTCTTCCTTTGTATACCTTTTTTTGTCTACACCTGTCAAAGATGAGCACTCCATTGTCATTAAACTAGTTTAGGTGCCTGAACTCAGCGACACAATTCAACACAGTCCAGCATTCTACAATAATACTGAGTTATCTGAAGAAGTTGTTGACTTTAGCCATGTACAGCTCAACTTAATATTATGGCTCCACATTACATACCTCACTTTTATATTTTTATGCTGGATGGTTAAGACCGAGATAGATCAAGACCTATTTACCAAAAATGTAGCTTTTGATTCTGATGAGGTCAGTGTAGTCCTCTCAGGCTTTATCTTGTAATCCTGTACCTCACTCTGTAGATCCTTTGTCTGTGTCATCCATGTGGATGAGTCATAGCCAATTCTTGAAAAGTTTGCTCTCTGTGAGAGCCTGAGAGAAAGTTTTCTCTTCATGTGACTGTCCCCAGGCACACCATAGAACTTCTATCTCTTTCCTTTGTGGATCTATAATCTCCTTGTTCAGAAAATTTGGGGCTCAACTGAGTTTCATGATGTTACAGTACAGGTTCTCCTAGGTCCTGAGTCTTCACTGACCTTGAAAGGATAGGGCCAAAATGTTGGCTGGCCTTGCAGCTCTCCTATTTCTTCAATTTTGATCTTGAACCTAGGTTATTAACCATCCAGAATAAAAGCTGCTTACTACCCTACAGAATATGCTGTTCTGTTTGCCATAACTATCTGACTCAATTTTTTTTAGTTGTTGTTGTACACTTCCTTTTGTATTTCTTCTTTTGACTGCTTATCTTAGGAAGACTATACGATATTTTAATTTCACTTACGAGTATATGTTCTGATGGATTCACAGCTGAATTATACAAGAAATTTAAAGAAGATATAATCCCTACACTCCTCAAACTCTTCAGTGAAATTGAAAAGGAAGCAGAACTTCCAAAATCATTTCTTGAGTCAAGTATTATACTTATTCCAAAACCAGGGAAAGACACAACTAAAAAGGAGAACTACAGGCCATCTCCCTCATGAACATAGATGCAAAAATACTCAATAAAATCCTAGCAAATAGAATACAGCAAATCATCAAGAAGATCATACACCATGATCAGGTAGGATTCATTCCATGGATGCCCGGATGGTTCAATATTCAAAAATCTATACATGCAATATACTATATTAATAGGCTGAAATCTAAAAACCACATGATCATCTCAATTGATGCAGAGAAAGCTTTTGACAAAGTCCAACACTCATAAAGTCAATAGCATTCCTCTATATGGATAACAAGCACACTAAAAGGGAAACAATACCTTTTATAATAGCACTGCAGAAAATGAAATACCTTGGAATTCACTTAATTCAGGAAGTCAAAGCTGTTTTCATGGAAAATTACAACACCATAAGGAAAGAGATTATAGAGTATTTCAGAAAATGGAAAGATATTCCATACTCCTGGATAGGAAGAACCAACATTGTGAAGATGATCATACTCCCAAAATTGCTGTACAGATTTAATGCAATCCCTATCAAACTGCCACCAACATACCTCCCAGACCTACAGAAATCATACCTAAAATTTATTTGGAACCAGAAAAGACCTAGAATAGCAAAGACAATCTTGGCCAATAAAGACAAGGCAGGAGGCATCACAATTCCTGACTTGAAATTATACTACAAAGCCAGTGTGATAAAATCAACATGGTACTGGCAATGAAATAGACCTGAAGATCAATGGAATGGATTAGAAGATGCAGAGACATCTACGAACACAATCAGACATCTGCTAAATACAAATAGAAATGACAAAGGGGCCAAACAAGGCTACTGGAAGAAAGATAGCCTCTTTAACAAATGGTGCTGGAAAACCTGACTTTCTACATGCCGAAAACTAAAACTTGACCCAGCTCTATCACCATGCACTAAGTCAAATTCAAAATGGATTAAAGATCTAAACATTAAAACAGAAACATTCAGTGTACTGGAAGAGAAAGTAGGAAGAACTCTTGCAGACATAGGGGTAGATAAAGAGTCCATGAAAAACATATATTTGCACAGGAAACACTTGAATGAATCAACAACTGGAATCAACTCTTCTTGAGGAGTTTCTGTACATCAAAAGAAAATGTCAACAGAGTGAAGACAACCCACAAATTTTGAAAAAATCCTAACTAATAAGCAATCAGACAAAGGTCTGCTGTCTAGAATATATAAAGAACTAAGATATAACAGGGCCCTCAAATTTAAAGACCCAATTCAGAAATGGGCATCTGAGATGAATACACACTTCTCAGAGGACGAAATTAAAGAAACGAATAAGTATATGAAAAAATGCTCCACATCAATAGCCATCTGTGAAATGCAAATAAAAACAACACTGAAATACCATCTCACTCCAGAAAGAATGGCTATCATAAGGAAATCAACCAACAACAAATATTGGAGATATTTTGGGAAAAAGGGGACACTTCTCACTGCTGGTGGGAATGTGGACTGGTACAACCATTGTGGAGATTAGTGTGGAGACTCCTCAAAAGAGTAAGACTGGAAATCCCATTCAAGCTGGCTATCCCTGTACTGTGAATTTTCTCAGACGAACTGAAGACATTATATCATAGTGATATATGTACATATGTTTATAGCATCACAATTTGTGATAGCAAAATCTTGGAAACAACCGAGATGTCTGTCACATGAGGAATGGTTGAAAAAGATGTGGTATTTCTATATAATGGAGAATTACTCAGCTATAAAGAATGATAAACTTGAAGCATTTATATTAAAGTGGATGCCACTTGCTTTCACCTTCCACAGTGCTAAATACAAAATAGGAATGAGATTATTTGTTTCTTCCTTCCTTCCTTCCTTCCTTCCTTCCTTCCTTCCTTCCTTCCTTCCTTCCTTCCTTCCTTTCTTTCTTTCTTTCTTTCTTTCTTTTCATGGAACTGGGAATTGAGCTCAGGCCCTTGAGCTTGCCAGGGAAGCGCTTATTCCACTGAGCCATCTCCCTGGCCCCAGTTTTTTCTAAATATCCAACACATATAACTAATATCCTGAACTCTTCTATCAACCTTTCTTTATTCTGCAGTGATACATGTTGTTGTTACCTGAGAAGTTCTTACTCCCTTTTCAATATTTGACATCTGCTCTGCCTTCGTGATTTAATTTCTCTTTTTGTTGCAGAATATTTATTTGGAGCTAAAAGTTGAGCTCAAATTATGTACAATTCAAAACTTTTTTATGTTAATATATTGTACTGAGATACTTTATTTTGCAAATGAGGCCATTTATCATGTGATCTGCTAATTTCAGAATCAAGATAGTTTACTCAACCTCTGTCATTATTTTGAAAAGATTTCAAGTCCCAGGAAAACAGGACACATTTTATTTACATACCCTGTTGTATCTTTCTTTGAAAACTGCATTATATTAAAATGATGTTTAACACAGTAGTAACAGAGGCAGCTATTTATAGCCTGGTACAATAGGATCTTCTTCCTAAGTAATGCCAGTGACACATTTTGAGGCTATGGGAAACTAGTATATTTTCATGGTAGTGAATTTAACTTTTCTTACCTTAGTTTCTTTCCTCCATCTGCAATTTTAGCTTTTTGAAGATAACCCTCTTTTTCAACCATCTGCAAGGAGAACACACGTGTTAAAGCTGTGACAGACTCCTATGCCTTTTTAGTTTGAGTGAACCTGTGCTTTCCAACAGTCCTTGCAGAGATGAAGAACTTTATTAATAATGCACACATACAGCCTATCAGAAGCACACATAGGATCACAGTGGTTACACAGTATGAAATATCCGAAGGCTGATTAAGAAGAAAACTGTAAATGATTTCTTAGTGATTTGCTTTTACTAGTTATTGCTTGCTTTTTTTTTCTCTGCAATGAGGTCATGCACTTAAAAAATAGATTTAATGATGGTAATAACAAAAATGCATTTAATGCTTTCCTAAAGTTTTCTGACCATTCTTCCAAGAGTTCTTCATGTACCTGCTGATCCTAGGCAAAAGGAAGAATTCAGCAGAATCAGGTAGCTGAGCCAACTGAGGCAAGCATGAATGTTCAAAATGAAGCATTTTATTGCACTGCAGCCAGTTGCCAGAAAAGCCTGCTGTAATGCTATCTTATTGTCTTCTTCCATGTGGTATAACAGCCTTTCTCTTTCACCACTTGGTATGTTTCCTTCATTGCTGCTACAGTGGCATGTTTCGTAAAGGACATTTGACAGTTCAACTCTACAGAAGTGCTTGTGAAGCTTTAAGAAGGCATTCAGTTTCTTAAGGCTGTATTTATACCTTACCCTCTGTTCGCCTGCTCCTATACCAAATGCTTAGTCTTTGTTCTAACTTTTTATCTCTAGTAAATGGTTCACGTGCTCTTCCTTACACTGCATACCAAGTTTCTAACATGTTACCTGCTTAGTACCAGGGGCTCATGCTCCCTTAGGGCCACTCTTCCGTGTGTACATCTTCTTACTCTACCACGTCATCATCTTAAACACTCACAAGTATAATAAATCTACTTTAAAGTTTAACTTGCATGGTGTTTTTTTAGAGGATTTCCCAGTACTGATCAGAAGCATATTTACATATTTCATCCAGGATATTCATGATCACTCCTTCCTCATTACTTTGAAAGAAAAATATATTTACTTAGAAATTAGTAGCAGGGGCTGGGGAGATAGTTCAGTGGCAGAAGTGCCCGACTGGGAAGTGAACGGACCCAAGTTGGATGCCAGGTACAGAAAAAAAATTAGCATCAAAATGTGTTTAGTTTGCTCTTCCTTTTCAAGATGTTGGAGGTGCAGAATTAGGTGCTTATTTGTTCCTGTTCTGTTTTTTCTAATGTGTGAGATCACAGATATGAATTTTCTAATAAGAATTAATTTCATCACATCCCATAAATTCCAAAAAGTTGTGCTTAAATTTTCATCGAACTGCAGATATTGTTCAATTTCTTGTCAAAATAGTTAGCATAGATATACAACTAATTTTTCTTAATTCAATGAGAAGAAAGATTTGTACTAATAGTGTTTGGACAGGATATCATGTCTGCATCTTGTACTATGAATAATTACTACAAGGACAACAATAGGCAATGTATTAATTATTGTAACTGTCCTACTAACCTGTTTTGAAACTGTCTCATTACCATCTGTTTCTCAATAAAATTAATAAAAATTATTATCAAAAAGGAGATATCTTTTTTAGGATAATTCATTTATTATTTTTGTTGCATGGCTACTGACAAAATTTATTTTCATTTAAACTTCCTTGTTCTGAAAACGAAATAGTTACTCAAACTATGGATTTATAAACCAGAAAGCTAATATTATAAAAAAAGGATGCGTGTATTCTCAACTAAAAGATGTTCCTTTTGATTTCAATATATTGACTAAGTAAATTCAATAATATTGACTGAATGGGATTTGATCCCCCCAGAGAAGTATTAATGATGAACATTTCTATGACTGGGGATAGGAAAAGTGAAAGAATATGTAATACTCTTAATTTTCTTAAAGGGAAACACTGAGAAAAATAGATTTGAGATATATAGAGTCTATCCCTGAGAATATATCACTGATACTTCATCAGACAATGCTAGACCTTTTCAGAGAACCTACTATAGGGGAACTAAACACATCCCTTCTCATGTTAGTACATAATAAGTGCAACATCATTGCCACTCGTGGCTTCGTTTGCTGTCACTGGAACATAGTACCTGACACCCAGAGTTCTAAGGAGGAAAGGCTTAATTTGGCTCCCAGTTTGTAGAGGTTTCAATCTATAGCTGACTGTTACCAGGGCAGGTGGCATGGCAGAGGGACTTGTCAGAGAATCACAGGTTGTGGCAAGATGCGGCCGTTAATACACTGTGCCAACTTGAGGTGTCAGAAGCTTGGCTGGATCTGCTGGAGTAGGGAGGACCCACTCTGGAGTGACTCAGCACAAAAAGGGTACATGAAGCTGAGGCAGGCTTCGGCGCTCCACTCCCTAGGAGGAGCTCTGATCTCTGCAGTGCAGCACCGGTCTTCACAGTCAGCGTGGAAGGGAGAGAGAGTCTTGATGGATGACACAGCTGCAGCTACTGCTTCTCCTCTGCTCTTCATTGTCGTCTGCCATGGAGTCAGTGGAGTACAGATTGAAACTTCCATGAACTGTGAGCTAAATAAACCTTTCTTCCCTCATTTTAGGCGTTGATATTTTGTCTCGACAAAAAGTAATCAAGACACAAGGCAAGCTGCACAGTGATGCCTCTTCCCACCAGGCCTCACCTCCAAATATCACACCCAGAAGCTTCACGTCTGTGCAGTGGGGGCTAAGGAAGGTCAGATGTTCCACATCACTGGTCATTCAAGAAATATGAATTAAAACAACACTGAGATTTCATCTCACCATAGAAAAAATGGTTAATATCAAGAAGTCAGTCAATAACAAATGCTGGAGAGGTTGTGGAGCCAAAGGAATCCTCCTGCACTGTTGGTGGGAGTGCAGCCTGGTACAGCCACTATGGAAATCCATGTGGAGACTACTTTAAAAGATGGAATTAGAAATCCCATTCAAGACAACTATTTCTTCCTGGGTATTTTGCCAGAAGAACAGAAAATCTCCTACCCCAGTGACATATATGCGTGTGGCAGTGAAATTTGTCATAGCTAAATCCTGGAAGCAACCCAGTTGCCCAACAAGTGAATAATGGATATGGAAGACATGATAATTTTACTCAATAGAGTATTATTCAGCTGTAAAACAGGATAAATTTGAGTCTTCTATCAGCAAATAGACGTAGCTAGAGAACATGCTTTTTTATTTGGTATTTTGTACAGGGTCTACAAGGTCTCATTATGTAGATCAGACTTGTAATGATTCTCCTGTTTTCAGCCTCCCAAGCACTGGGATTACAGGCACATGCCTCCATGCTCAGTCTCAATTGCCATCCCAGGGTGCACCAGGGGTGGGGCAGGCATGACAGGCTTGGGAATTGAACACTTGGCCACTGAGTCTACCTAAGCAGGTCCTTTAATCCACTGAGCTATTTGACTGGCACTATGGAGAACAAAAGTGAAATAACTTAGACCTGCATATGCAAACATTGCATTATCTTCTTAGTGTGACAACCTGAAAGAAAAAAAACGGAATCTGAGACACTGGTAAAAGGAATGACCTTATTCAAAAGGAAAGAGTTACTACTGAGTTGAGGAGAAGGACAGGAGAGAGAGTGGGGGAATGCGTTTTATCTGTGCATGGAGGCAGGATGGTTTGGAAAACTGCACTGCTGGTCTATGGAAAAAAGCAGTTAAAGCTTTAATTAATTTTGTCTCCTTTTTTCAATTATTTCTCCTTTATTTCTTCTTCCAATTTTATATGCATATATCTGGTAATATGAATAACTGGTTGGAAGGCAACACTATGTATTATAATAAATGCTGTGAAATTCATGGCATTTTCTTAAGTGAAAATCTCTACTGTAATTTTTCTTTTTGGTATCAGGGATCAAACACAGGACCTTGAGCTTGCCAGGCAAGAAATTATTCCACTGAGATATCTCCCCAGCCCCCAAAGCATATTTTTTCTGTCTTAATTCTAATTTGTACTCTCTTAAAAAAATGTCATACCCATGTGTAAATCCATCAGTGAATTAATTCAATAATGAGCATCACACAACCATAATCCAGTCACTTCCCAAAATCCCTATCTATGTGTACATGAGTGTTTGAGGATATGTACAAATATAGGCCATATGGGGACCAGCAAGATAGCTCAGTGTATTAAGTGCCTACTTAGGTAAGCTCAGGAACTGGGGTTCGATCTCAGAAACTACATGCCATGCAGGCCCTGTCCCTGGATACTTTGAGACTGGCCATGGTAATGCACGCCTGTAATCCCAGTGCTGGAGAGGCTAAAAACAGGAGGATCTCTATGAATCCAAGCTGTATAGTGAGACTTTGTACCAAACATATATATATATATATATATATATATATATATATATATATATATATATATATATATATACATATATATTTAATTGGTTCCCATGGTTTTGGGTCCTGTCCTAAGTTTCCTGGAATGACCACCCAAAGGCCTTATGAAACAATGGAGCAAGACCTGAGAAAAAAATTAGTCATTGTTTCCTATATTATCATTCAAATTCCAACCTGTCTTCAAGGCTATAAGAAACAACTAATAATTGTTAGCCATTCTGTTAGCTTTTTCTACTACATTTCCTATTAATGGGCAAAATGTTATACATCTACATATATCTCATGTGCATTTCTACATGTTAGATCCCATATTCACACTTCTGAGATTAACTGTTCATTTCTCTATATTATCTCTTTGCATCTGACACACATGCATTCTTTCAACACATTTCTAATTAGTTAAACCTCTTTCTCTCAAATACCAGTTACTTGGTGTACAGTGAGTATGCAAAAATTAATGGACAATCTTGACTTTAGAAGCTTAAATTCACATAATCTCACATAAAAATATTTCTGCTTAGTTCACAGATGTCAAGATAGGAGTTAGTCAGAATAAGAATTCTACCCACTCACTGCTGTTTTCAAAATCTGATGGGAATTCTTAGGACTGTTGCTTGATCCAACTTGTATGGTTTTACCCCTACTTTATTTCCTAACTTTTCTCATTTATCTCTCATCATTGGTTAATCCTTAAGTTCTGTTTCTTTCCAGTTAACTGTGTCTGTTATACCTTTCAGTCTTTATTTCTTCTTTTGAGTTATAACTCTTGTTTGGTTTGTTTCACTTATGAATATAACGTTAAGTTGCATCCATTTGCCTATGAAGGCTTTGAATTTTTTTCCTTATAGCTGAGTAGTACTCCATTGTATAAAAATATCCCATCTTAACAAAGCAACTACATAGAGGACAGCAGTGTGTAATACTAAAACAATCTTGAAATACATGTCATTTTGGTCTTCTAAATGTGTACCATTTCTGATGTCATATCAATTACTATTATACTCTCTTTAAAGTAATTTTTTACAAAAATGATATTAATCTCTCAGGCTTTCTCAGCGAGTAAATTGGTCAAGCAATGGCCATCCACATGGCTGACACTGACAAAAGACCTACAAACTGCTGCACAGGGTTTCAGAGTAAGTCCTGAAGGGATTTGACTGACCTTGTCAGATGCAAAAATTACATTTTTTTTTGTTATTTAGTTCTCACTTTATCTCAATCTTAACCATCCAGCAGAAAAGTATAAAACTAAGGTATAAAAACTAAAGCCATATATTAATATGCTGAACTGTAAAAGGCTCAAGTCAACAAGTGTAGACTACTGGACTATATTGGATTACTCTGCTAAATTCATGAGCCTACAATATATGAATAGCAATGAATACACATCTCTGACAAAAGTAAACAAAAAAGGGAATATAAATGGAACATTTTGTAGTGGAAAAAATAAATATCTGTATATACAAAATAGCATAAATATACATCCTAGTTCAGTGAAGCAAAGGTTTTGAACTAATAGTGTTTAGACAAGAGAGCATGTCTGCATCTTCTACTAGGAACAACTACTACAAAGACAATATGCAATGTATTAATTATTGTAACTGTCCTACTAACCTGTTTTGAAACTATCTCATTGCTACTTCTTTCTCAATAAAATTATTGAAATATAAACTAAAAATATTCAAAAAAGGATAAAAGAAAATGAGTCAAGAACAAAAATTTAATATTTCTTGAAAGCATGTGGTAATATTCAATGATATGTCCCATCTTGCATAACTATATCTGTTAATCTGAGCAACAAATTTGATGATAAAAACATATCACTGTTAATTAGCTATTCTTGTTTTGAAAATCTGTAACTATGTATTGTTACATGTTACCTTGTTTCTGTCTTTGCTTTTGTTTCTCTTGCTCCTGATTTTACTCTTCAAAATAAAAGAAAATTATAACTTAAAAAAAGAAAAATATTCCTGTCACCCCTTTGGGGGAATTCTGTGCTCTCTTCCAGTCATCTAAGAGCCTCAGAGCATGTTTTGTACGCAATGGAAAACTCCAGTTAGGCTTCCTATAATGAAAGTACTGCATTGTTCTAGGTTCCATGCTGGCAAGAGAACCTTTCAAGAGGCAGAGCCAGTGACTTTATGATGCCTTTTCTCCATCCATTGAAATAACTCACCATTTTCCAGGCACAAGAAAGCCTGGGAAGCTCATACTGAGGTGAAAGAAAGAAACATTAGAGTATGTCAATGAGCACTATGCATTTTATATGTGAATTTATATATAGTACCTCATTAATTATTCTAAATATTTAATCTCATGATCCAAAGAAGTCATGATATGTTCATTTTAGAGCTCAATATTCTTAGCTTTATTGGTTTTACATTATTATTATAACTTCAGATCTAAGTCCTACATGCTAAACTATAGTATTTTTAAAGTAATAAAGTACCTATTTTTAAGAAATGTCAACTAGTTCTTAAATCTAGTTTCTGGAACTTCCAATGACCCTTAGAAGTATGCATCATTAACATTATGTGGCAGGAGCAATCAGCGAATCGTCCGGATGCCATCCTGCCTGCCAGTATGGAGAAAGAGCTCGGCAGACACTTCTGTGTTGGATACAGATGAGAAGAATGAATGGCAGTGGGATTCCCAGACAGCACCTGTTTATTCACCTATGTTGGCAGCAGCCAACAAGGCAGGAGAGCAGAAGACAACCTTCGTTCAGTGGTAGCAAATGTGGCAGAAGAACAAGCCCCTAACCTCACAGGCACACATTTATTTTATATGAAGGCTCCATGTGGTCTTTAAATATAATTGGTACTCAGATATAATTTCAAATACTAAGTTTTCCTTTGAACCAGTCTACCAAAATAATTTTATTAAGAATTCATGTTTATAAATGGAAATGAACTGAATTACAGACTGACCAGATTTTACTACAAAGGGTTTGGCTCTTAATATCAACACGACACAACCCCTGTGTCTCATGGTATTTGTTCTGCTAATGTATTTTTTGTCTTCTTCTCTTACATTCTGTTTTGATTTTGTATTCTTCTACAATCACTTCAATCTGGATTGAGCTTCTTAGGTCATTTGATGTAGAAAGCGTGTGATTTAAATAGTGTCAAAATGCCCTTCATGATGTTCTGTGGTACATAGGGAGACCCAAGAAACCATCGTCTTTATAAAGATAGACAATATTGACATCTATGATTTTTCTAGATGGACAAAGCTAAGACAGATCCAGCTCCAAACTGAGTTGTGATTTTGGAAGAAGGATAATATCCTGTGAAAATTTTTGTATGGCCAATTGATTTTCCTCTAAAAGCACGTGATGTCATTTCTCTATGTAATGGTAATTATCATTTTTAAATAGCTAGTGTTTAATTTTTTTCCCACTGAACAACAAAGCTGCTGCTAAACTTTTATTAGAGCATAGCACTTCTCTGATAATCTTGTTTACTCTGATGATGTCTATTGAAAAGCACAGAGCAAGGACACATTGTGTTAAGCCATTTTATCCACAGAAGGTGCTTTTCTTTTCTTTTTTGGCAGAACTGGACATTGAACTCAGGCCCTTGAACTTGCCAGGGAAGCTCTTATTCCACTGAGCCATCTCCCCAGCCTAAGGTGCTTAATTTTCTGTTTTTTGCTTTCTGCTAGCCTCAGAAAGAACTATTTTTATAGTTCTATTTTGTATTTTTAATTCATTCCTTTATTTTCTTTGAGACTCCTTGTGAATACTTCCTTCTCTGTATGAAGTTATTTCTATATTAGTTCTGACTTTCCTCCTGCATTTGGTCTAGAATAGAATAAAAACACGAAGAAAAAGTTACCTCATAAAAAAAAAGTTACCTCATAAATCTAGCTTACTTGTACATCATATAATGTACTAGTAGCTTTTTTCTAAATAATGCTTGATGTTAGCACTCCATTGCAGACAGCTCAGCAAATACAATGCTTTTAGAGATACAAAATTTTGATATTTTTGCCTCATTAGAATACATGATTTGCTGCATCACATAATTTTAAGAAGTGGTACCCAAATACTCGAATTGAATACAATGGTTACATGGACAGAAGAGCAACCGTAAGGAGACAAATCTTCAGTTCTCCTGCATCCACTCAGAAGGGGCTCAAAGTTTAGGGGTCAGGAGTGACAGGAGAGAACAAATAAAGAAAGTAACAAGAAGACAAGAAGCATCATAATTTACAGAAGTGGACTTCTAAGAAGACTTCGATCTCAGGACACAGAATTACCACAGTGATCTCTGTACACTCGTGAGACCTTTCTCCTTCTTTTTTTCCAGGTGCATCAGGCTCAAAAATCCCTTAAAATATTATTAGCCTTTAAATTAGCTTAGCTGACAAACTAAATGTCAGCAATCTAGGTTAAGATGGAAAAACAGATGAGAAGTTTTCAACAATGTTTTAAAGTGTTAACATCTTAGGTTATCTATCTTACAGAACTGGCAAATAAAAACAAAAGGATAGAATGGACTTTGCCTTTTTTTCTGTAAAAAGAGCAATCACCTTGCTAATTGTGTGCAGGCAATCACTTTTTCCTATAAACCCAAAACAAACTTTTTATAGACTCACAACTTTCACAGATTTATATCTTCAAAATGCGTATTTACAGAATTATTCTATTTCTTTGACTGTGTCATTTTACAGTTCTGCCTAACACATTCCTCTATGTCTGTTTTTAAAAAAAGGAAAAAAGAAGGAAGAAAAGCAAAGGAGAATAATTCTGTGCCATTTATGAGCTAATTA
Organism: Ctenomys sociabilis; assembly: GCA_004027165.1. Taxonomy (NCBI): domain Eukaryota; kingdom Metazoa; phylum Chordata; class Mammalia; order Rodentia; family Ctenomyidae; genus Ctenomys; species Ctenomys sociabilis. The sequence continues at coordinate 42,887 of PVKA01008651.1, forward strand.
CAAAAAAGGTAGCTAGTTACAAAAAAGGTAACTAAAATTTTTAAAAATAAAATTCTTTTTTTAAAAAATATATTTGGTACAGGGTCTCACTACACAGCTCAAACTCATAGTGATACTCCTGTTTTCAGCCTCCCCAGCGCTGGGATTACAGGCATGTGACACCATGCCCAGACTCAGTTGCTGGCTTAGGGTACCTGGGCTTGAGGCCAGCATGCATGTGGTGCTGGGGATCAAACCCCAGTTATTGAGCTTGCCTAAGCAGACACTTATTGTACTGAGCCATCTTGCAAGCCCTTAAAAATAAAATTTTTGATAAGCTGTTTTAGATTTCAGGTTTTAGAGTTAGATACAATTTTCTAATCACCATTTAATTATCCTTTTTAGTGCTGTACATTTGTTGAGCAATTTTTCATGGGTATTCCTTTTTTATTTGGTTTCACTCAAAAATATTATCTGTCTTTGGGAATCTGTTGAATTTCACCTACTTTCAAAATGTTGAGTTTGACAAAAAACATACTATGTTTTCCCAAGTTTTGTTCCCATTGTGTAAAACCCTTTTATATATAAAAGGAAATTTATCTTATGTCTCTGATATTGTACCCTTATACCATTAGAATGTCATCTTGCTCATGCTACTAATTGGTTTTGAAGAATTTCCATGGGTTTTTCTTCCAAATACTTTCATCTTACAACTTCTGTATTCCATTGTTTTGCACCACAAAACCTGGATTCTTTTTGAAATGGGCTGAGTAGAGCACCTCTCAATCTGAAGATCTTCCTTCAGATTTCTGGATTTTATTTTATTTTTTTGTCTTGGTTTCTTCCCTATCAGTTTCTCTCTTCTCTTGGGAATTCTGTTTCTCTTTGTTTTTAATGGAAATATGCTATTCCTTTTTTTCCTGTTACTGTAGTTTATTGAAAATAGTGTTCCCAATTATTGTCTGGGAAACTGATGAATGAAGTTCTACTGTTCTTTTATAAACTAATTTTAGTCTGGGCAACAGGTGAGAAAGCATTGCTCAGTGTTCACATTCCATTCTGTGGTTCTGTGTGTGTAATTTTCTTTACCAAGGTTAATATTCTTTCTTGCGCATGTGTGTATGTGTCCTTTTTCTCTACTCTAGAGTTAATTGCAAATGTAGGACTTGGTAGTCTCCTATTTTATCTTGATTCTGTGTTACAGTGGCTTGTGAGCATTTCACCATTACCCCCAGGACCTTCAGCATCCGGGGGCTGTCATCTCTCTATGTCCCAGGCTCATTTCCTTTATTCAGTATGAATAGAGCCAGGATGGAGCACTGGCAGGGTTACAAATGTAAGAACTTTGCTCTTCTCTCTGGATCCTTGTATTAATGTCTCTTCTAATGGCAGCATGTTTCTTTCTTACATTCCTTTGTTCAGTACGTTCATTCTGCATATCTCAATTTAAATGTTTTTGTCAAAGAGCTACTTTTAAGAGCCCCTTAATCCAAAACATGCTTTCTATTTTTCATAAGCACTTAGTTTTCTCCAATCATAGAACTGCCCATAATTTTACGGCAACATAAGAAACCTCTAGTTAACCTTCCACTGAATATCTCAAAACTAGCACATCGGCTAGGAATGGAGTGGTGTGAAAAATTACTGAAACTAATAGGCATTCTCCTGCTTAAAGAAAGGGAGACAATATGAAAACATGTAGCTCTAGAATATTTCATCAAATCACATGTTAATACCGAGAATATGTGACAGAATATTATTTCAGGGTGCCTAGATATAGCCTAGAAAATATAATTTTGGAAGATGAAAGAGCTTTTGGATTTTTTTCTTTTCTGGCAATTTAGAGAAAACATAGCCTTATCAATAGATTTATTTCTTCAATGTGGCTGTCCTTTGTTTCAAAATTAGAAAACACTGTATGAGAACAGTGTCTTTCAGCCTGAAAGCCATCTCTAGTATTAATTAATGTACAAAAATGATATCTGGTTCCCAAAGTTAGAATCTGTGACTTAAGGTTTATCTACCAAAGCCTGCTTTGCCCCCAAGCCATGACGACTTCATGAGATCTATCCTCGAATCTTGCCAGCTCAGGAGGAAGCAGCTGATTCTGTGGAACCTGCCACAGGCGTCTGACTCCTGCAGGGTTATCTGAAGACATGTTTTATATCCCTTTGACAAAAATAAAGAAGATAAAGATTCATCGTGCTATAAACAGCATGCTTTTCTTTAAAGATTTCTTTATGGGGAACTATGAAAAGTGTCCTGAAAATAACTGGGTAACAAAAATACAGTAGCTCTATTGGGAACTATATAAGATTAGGAAAGACATGCATATTAGTATACTTTATGTTTTGTATTTAGAGCTTTTCTGCATTGCAACACCTGATCAGTATGATTTTTAGAAAGTGATTCATTGTAAGCCTATGGATTTAGAGACAATGTGACATAAGTGACGTCACTTGCCAGGGTTCTGGGTAGTTTCTTCCGTGAGATTATAAATCTGAAGTTAGGAATTTTGAGATCAGTATTCAAAAAGCACATCATTATTTGATTGCAATGTTGATAACAACCAATTATTAAAGAAATATTAAGAGATGAAATATGTCTTCCAAAAGAGATTTGAACCTAAGAAATTTAAAGGCCCGGATTTTTATGATTTCTGGAAAATATCCAGGAGAGTTCTTTGTATGTATCAGACATATAAAGTGAAATTTAGGCACAGCACAACATTTTGAAAGAAGGCTGAGGATACATTTGGTAAGTAAGATGAAAAATAAAAATTAAGTAATAACCTAAATTCAGAGAATGTTTTCCAGTTTTTAGAAAATAATTTTGATGTATTGCACCATGCATCTGATCTGTGTTATTAGATATTACAAAGAGAAACTATGACAAGGACTGGTACATGACTGTAGAAAAAATGGGCCTGGACTTAGTAAGGCCAGATGTGGGAATTGATGGGATAAGCATGGGAGTGTAAAGGTTAGTCAGCTTGAAGGAAAACTTATGCATTCTGAAAAATTATTCAGGTGTTAATAAATAAAAATATATAGTTTCAATTAACCAGATCTGTTTTTGAGAAATTTGTATTTGTTTCTGGCATTGTTTATTATTATAGCTAATTCCTCCATAAGAATTTAGCACAGAAGTGACATTTATGTCTTTAAATAACATTGCATGAGGAAATTAATTCAAAGAGATGTTTGCAAATGACAGCTGAGCGTTACAAGTGTGTGTAAGTCTCAGCAAAATAACTTGGTACTCAAAGGGAGGATCTAGGTAAACTGAATTTAGGACTAGGATGTAAGTTGATTAGCAGTTTCAAAAGCTGCAGAACTAGTAGACGTGCATGAGCATGTGAGTGTGTGTGTATGTATGAGTGTGTGTGTGTAATTGAAAAAGAGGCAGAAAGACAAGAGAGCAATAAATACTTGTGAACATGAAGAGATTTAGAGAGATCGCTAAATGAGAGATTTAAAATAACTGGCTCTGCATCTCTGGTTGTGCTTCCTAGCCTCACCTGTCTAAGGCCATCTGTGCTAATGTAACAAGCATGTGGATCTAACGTGTACTCATGTGTTGTCTATATCCTGGAGGCTGAAATGAGTTTTATTTATTGAGAACTGATGACAGAGTTACTACATATTAAAGAAAACAAATTTTAATTAGAAAAATTAAAAAAAAACTGTTTCTGAACATTTTAATAGTTTCACTAAAATTATGTTTGACAATAGGCATAGCAATTATATTATTATTAAATAATATCTATGGTTTAAATTTGAATAAGAGTCACAATTTAGAGTTTTAAAATTATAACTAATGGATATATTTTGTTAAAAATTGGGACATCTTAAGGTACTATTCAATACAATTGTTTATGTTTATATACGTAAATATGAATATGAATATATTCATCTAATACCATTTTCACTCTAACTTTGATTCATGAGCTATTTCAGAGCAAATATTTGCTTGTTCTGCCTTTATAAGGTAAAGCTCTTTATAATTATTTTATGTAATTTTACTTTGCAATTCAAATCTTATATATATATTTAATATTATTTTACTCATTGGACAGATAAGTTTATCAGGTTTTATAGTAACTCCAAGTATAAAATAGTGAATAAGACATATCCTTTTCTTTGCATAGCTTATAGTTTTTTAAAATAAAAAAAAGGAATTTTAGTGGGTTGTAGTTGGAAAAGAAGCAAATAAAACTGCTATTGTGAAGCTGATCAAAGAATGGCTACTAAATTCAAATTTGAGGCCTGGAGAAATATTTCCTAAGAAAGTGCTAAGACTTGAATAATTACTTTTCAAATAAGATAACTTTTACAACTAATTACAATAGAAAAAAGGTCTTTACTATGAATAGTAGCCACAACTTTATAAACATTCAGTATCTCACTATTACATCATTTGACAGACACACCTTTCTTGAAAAAAAATAACAGTCATGAAAGTCTTATGAGTGGAAGTAAGATACAAAAGAAAATACAAGTCACAGCCTATAACTTTAAGGTATTTACAGGCCAGCCACTGAACAAGTCTATTACCAGGGAAATCAGACTGAACAACACAGATCAGTGTGTGAGCATGGACCAGGATGAAAGAGCTACATTGTTGCAGAAAATCCAAACTTCCTCTGGGGCAGAGGCACATCACAATCATGTTGGGTTAGCTGGAGGGCATGCATCTGGGAGTAGATAATGAGTAACATAAATCAGGAGCTAGGAGAAGGGTCTACAGATTTTGTACTATAGTGAATAGGAGAGCTGTTGAAGGTCGTGACAAGAGACATGAAATAATGAAGCACTACTTAAAGAAGGCTGGTCTGGAATAACTGCCCACTGTCATGATGGGGCATGGTAGAGTACAAGCATGAGATGAGAAGCATTTGAAGGCCCAGATGGTGCAGGTGATCTGTACAATGAGCGAGCATGTGGACATTGTATCCACTGAGGAAAACTGCTTCAGAAAATGGGGACATTTGTGTAAGGTGACTGAAAAAAAATGGATACAAAGAAAATGTATTCAAAAGCTAAAAAGAATGTTTGCTAGTCATAAAGATAAACTCATACAAAAATCAGTTTGGCAATGAGCTACTTATGGGTTTAGTGAGACATTTTCCTTTTGTTGTGGCACTGAAAAAGAAGCCTTTGCAGAAATGACCAATGAGTGATGAAGCTAGAAGACACAGTGAGAGAAAATGGCCAAGTATAGTTGTGTACATTATGTAAGCTTACAATGAAAAATAAAAGCCACTAACATTTCATTGATATGCTCATCTCATACGTTTGTGAGGTTTTTTCTGTGTTTCAGCAATCTTCAGAATCAGAACAATGAAGACTGAGCACAGCAGACTGCGTCTCCATCCTCACCAAACTAACATTCTGACTGGATGACAAACAAAAAAGGGAAATTCTGTGCATGGCACATGATTCATGGTGGTAAAGTGTACATAGAAATTTACAAATTACTGGAAATTAAATGAATTACTTTGCAACAGAAAGAGGAGACAAGCAAGTGGAATTGCCCTACAGAAGAGGTGAGAAATCAATCTGTCTGGAGAAGAATTAGCTAGGAGCAAAAAGCCAAAGGTGAACACAGAGGTACTGCTAAAGCCTGCAAAGAGAATAGAAGCCGGAAAGCACTTAGTATCAAGGAACAGCACAAAGTCTTTGTCCCCCTCGAACTCCACATACTGGAATCTAACCCACTGTCGCAGATTTATGGAGATGGTACCTTTGGGAAGGACTTAGGTCAAGAGGCCAAAACCTTATAAATGGGAATACAACCTTTATAGGGAACCCATAAAGTTATCTTACTTTATTTGTGTCTTGTGAAGATACAAGCAGAATTTGGCAATCCACATGAAGGAAAATGGCAGCATTTCAGCTTAACTGCATTGGTACCCTAATCTAGGCCTTGCATACTGCAAACTAAGAGTAATGCGTACTTGTTGTTTATTCACCTCCAAGTCAAGGGCACTTGGACACAGCAGCCTGAGGGGACAAAATAGTATCTGGACAACAATGAGCCTAAAAGAAATTGCTTTTCCAATCCCCTTCCAGTGAGGTTCTAGCCCTGGTTGACATTTTGATTGCAACTTTTGAGTATCCTTGAGCTATGGAACACTGTTCAAAGGTGCCTAGATTGCTGATATGAGTTACCTGAGATACTGCAGTGTTTGACACTTCAAGTTGTTACCTATTGGGGTCAGAAAATACAGTACTGGGTTAATTCAGCACTCACCAGTTGTTCCAGTGGAGCAATAATGTCTTTCAAGACATGTTGTGAATGATTCCTTCGGTGTCGAGATATCTGCAAATATACAAAGAAATGACACTGTTACATTATTTTTTCTCTAAAGACTTGCAAATAATTTAAAGTAAATGGACATGTAGATGAAAATAAACATCAATTCATTCCAGAAGGTGAATGAATTATGTAAAATATGGGGATCCTTTTGGATGACTATTTGGGTAAAACTTGTTAAGAGGACTGGCTATCACACCTCTGCACGGTCCATATATTCATCCAGCCGTGTGACCCTGGCAGGTTCTCCTTAAGTGCTGACACGAATGTTCTGTCATTTTTGGGTCTGGCCACATCTTTGTGTCAGCTTCAACAAAAATGCACTATTGAAGTCCTATTTTGTGAGTCAAAGGTCAGCACACAATGATGTTTAAGCCTTTCCCTCTTGGAATTCAGTCCTGGAAAGTAGTCACTATGTTGTAAGGAAACTCAAACACTCTTCACAGGGTGGCCAGAAGAAGAGGTCTCACTGGTTTTTCAAATGATAGACCAGAGGCTGTAGCAGTCTCCCTCAACCAACAGACATGGAGTAGAAAGATTTCCCGATGATTCATTCAGCTAGGGTTCCTCGCAGCCTTCAGTCTCCCCAAGAGAATTTTCAAGCATCATGGAGTAGAAACAAATTGTTACTACTGCACTTTATATGATTGTCTTTTACCAAGCTCTAAGGATAGCAAAATCATAGCTTTTATAACTTTTACATTGCACAGTAATTTAAAATTCAGTAGTAGAAAGTGTGCTTGAATACTTTATATTGCAACTTGGGTTTTCGGATTTTTCAGAGTTGATGTTCTAATAGTTTTATACCACCCCATATTATGCTGGTATAATAAAATAGACAAAATCACCTGATTGTAACAAGTAAAAATAAAGATTCATATTTTTGCTCCTGATATAGTATTTTGGAAACATCTGATCATAAAACAAAAGAAAAAAGAATTTACTATTAAATCTGCTAATATAAAGGCTTCATTAGAAATACCAATGATCCTATTTCATATTCAACATGAAAGAGAGAAGGCGAGGAGGAAGGAAATAAAGGGAAGAGGAGGAGACAGGAGGAAGGAGGAGAGACAAGGAAAAGATAAAATGAGACAGAGAGGTGGGGAAACATGCAGGAAATTAAACACATCAGCCTTGAGCACTAGATGCAGACAAGGACTAGGCTAGCTTAGGCCCTGATTCTTGGCAAATGCAACTATCAGAGGGAACTATAACATTGACTATGAAGAACTGAAGTTAGTAGCATCATCAGAGCAATCAGAGTTTCAGGCTGGACAAATACATTCCACTGTAGGACAATAGAACTCTTATCTATTCCACAAAACTAGTTAAGAGGAAAACAGAAGTATGAGGATATGATTCTTTGCACCATCTGCTTCATATTTCAACTTAGGAGAAAAATCTGGAGTAAGCCCTTCTAGAGAGCAAAACTGAAAGCCCGGGAGCAAGTCAAGGGGAATGCCTCTGGAAAGAAGAGACAGTGACTGTCTCTGCTGCCACAGTAAGGAGTTCAGAGTCTGGCAAAAAAAAAAAAAAAAAGTCGTTATTGTTTTGTTCTAATGATTGTTGGCTATTTATCATTTTGATTTTCTACTAAAGAATGGAGTTTTATGTTTGTATGTTTTTATCCATTACCAAGTTCCTTCATTTTCTAAGTGGGACTAAGTGACAGTGACAAAGTGAGACAAAGAAGTTGTATTTCATGTTCTAAATCACTAATCCTTGTGAGACACCTGGGTTTATGGAAATAGCTATTTTTCACCTGATAGTCCACAAATAGAGCTTTTATACAGTAACTGGACAGAATGTCTAAATGTCTCCTCTAGAGAGATGAATGGAAGAATTCTAAGTGTTGGACACCAGGTACAAAATAATAGGTGGTGAAACAATGGGAAGACTTCATACCCTCTTTCCTGGGCATGTACTTAGACCAGGGCTGGGGAGATGGCTCAGTGGAATAAGTACTTCCCTGGCAAGTGCAAGGGACTGAGTTCAATACCTGGTTCTGGCAAAAAAAAAAAAAATGTACTTAAACCATCTTCCTGTAGCCTAATTTGTAGTTTGGAGTGATCATGTGACTAGTTCATACCAACAAGTATGTGAGCAAGAACAATAAAGTTATTGCAAGCAAAGCTACTAAAACCACTGAGTATTCCATATCCTCTCTCTCTTTTGGTGCATTGGCTAGGATCAACCTTGAAATAGTCCTTATGCAGAGGAAAGACCTTTGGGCCCTGACACCTCATATGGAGAAAGTCAGACCCACAAGTGAAGGTTCACTTTGTTACCATTACTCAGCTTTTCAGTTTGCAATTAGAGAAAGGCTGTAGAGAGAGTGCCTGTGGATAACTTCCTTCTTTTACATAAGTGAAAAATGCACTTCTATTTTTTTCTGAGCCATCTTTATTTTAGACAACTATATAATTGGTAGCTTTCATAGTTACTTTTCTCATTGGTGAGATAAAATAATCAATACCCAAAGTTAAAGAAAAGGTTTGTTAGGCTTATAGTTTGCAGAGAATTCAGCTTAAAGTTGGCTGCCTCAGGATAGCGTGGCAGAGGGGCACCACAGAGGAGAAACAGCTCATGGCAGGCAGTGGGCAGGACAGCAGCAAGCAACAAGAGCAGCGTATGTGTGCTCCTTTCAGATTCTATCTCAGCTACCTGGCTGAGGGCAGGAGCCAAGGCAGCCAATGGAGTGATTTAGAAATCACGCGCCTTAGTCCTAGTGTCCTTAACTCTAGCATTGTACCGTGAATCAATGCCCAGCATCACACCCTCTAGATCCAGCCCCTCCAGAAAAAAGTCCCACCTGTGACCAGAGGAAGCCTTGGTGGAATATGTAGATACAATCTATAACACTAGCATTACATAAAAGAAAAAAGGATACCCATAGTTGATACTCACTTGGTGATAAAATGGAAGATCTTACACATAAGAAAGCTGAGAGTGAAAAGAACTAACAGGAAGGATTCAGAAGCCCAAATCTTTTGTCATTCACCGTTATATCACCTACTGTATAGCGTTTAATCCTCCTTAAAACAAAACAGATCATGTTCTACTGCTATATATTTACAAATTACTGCTCTTAAATAATGAATATACTGAGTTGTAATCTATTCTGAGAATTTAGTATACATGTTTTATATTGAATTTTTATGAGTTGTAGAATTCTGGGATGAGAGATTTCTTATTTTACTGTCTTGGAACTTAACTGGATTTCTAGTCATGGATTAAAAGTAATTCTACTCACATATGAAGCACCTTAAGCTTCACATGCTAGAGAAAATTGTGCCAGGTAAATATGGCTACAGTAGGGGTAATTGGGCACTTAGCCATTCATCTAAGTGAGTTATTTATTTCTTTTATTGCCAGTTCCATGGCCTATTTTGTCCAAAATTATTAGCTTCTGATAGACATAATGGTTTCCTATCCTCTAAGTATAGTATTACCCTCTGTTTATCCATAGAACTTTTCCACTAGAGCAGTGTTTCAAATTAGGTTATGTGCATATTTGTCAAGAGTGCAAGAAATCATTTTGATGGCTGAGATTTAAGCTTTGAAATAATATTTATAAAATCTTAAGTTTTAGTAAAAAACCATATCACATGAAAGGCATCTACTAGTGATGTGAATACACATTCTCCTTTAAAATGAAGTTAGTTCAGTTTAAATAATAAAAATTAAAATTATTACAGTGCATAAAAGATGGAAAAAGCTCACGTAGTATTTGAGTGTCTTAAGATTGGAATATATTTTTTTCGATGCATTTGGTTGTTGTAGAGTCTCACTATGCAGCTTGGATTCATGGTTCTCCTCTTGTTTTAGCCTCTCCAGTGCTAGGATTACAGGCATGCACCACCACATTTGGTCTCTGTTGCTAGTTCAGCCCACCCTGGGGGCTGGGCCAGTGTGGCATGCAGTACCAGGGATTCAACTGTGGTCCCTGTGCTTGCCTAAGCTTTGCCTAAGCAGGTGCTTTAGTTCACTGATCTATCTTGCCAGCCCCTGTAATAAAAATGAGGAAAAAAAATCAGAACAGAAAAGAGCATTTATTAAACACACAGTTATTTATCCCCTGAAAAGATTCTTAGTTCACAATCTAAGTAAAAATTCAAATTGAGAAATAATATGAAGATGCTACAATATGCTGGTATTTGTTACATAGTTATTGCTTTCTGGGTATTGTTCTGTATGTTTTGTATATACTAGCACATTTAATTCTCAGCCAGATCTTAAGGGCTCAGTAATACTATACTGGTGGCACATGCTTGTAATCCCAGCACTCGGGAGGCTGAGGCAGGAGGATTGTTGTGAGTTCGAGACCAGCCTGAGCTACAAAGTGAGCTTAAGGCCAGCCTGAACTGCATAGTGAGACCCTGCCTCAAAAAGACAAAAAAAAAACAATAGAATTACAAATGAAGACAGTTTAAATAAATTTAAAGATCCATAGCTAGGACGACACCAGGTGAAACTTTAATCTCCATCTAAGGCATCAATAACTCTACTTTACATAAACAATAAAGTAAAATTCATGGGAAAAAGCAAAGTTGATATGCGTCTGTACGCAGAAAGAATGTTTCCAAGGTGGAATCTTAAAGGGAATCAAACTTACAAATTTGTACACATTTATATGGGAAGACAGCAATCAGATTTCAGATCCATTATGAATCATCTTAATATTCCTTGGGGGAAAGTAATATTGCTGATCATTCCTAAATCAATAAGCTAGCCAATATATCATGTTCAATGAAGTTATGAAGATGTTCAGAAAAGAGAACTTTCATCACTTGTCTTTTGCCCTAATGTTCTTCTCAGTGAAGCATTAGGCAAGGAAATATGTTACACTCTAAACTAGGTTATGTTGACTGAGAGTAATGGTTTAGGAAATTCTGAATCAAATATCTTAAATACCTCATGAAGATATCATAAAAAATTAGGATATATCAAGCTGCCTTTAAAGATATACTTAATCAAAATAATGATTAGAAAGAAAACATTGGTTCAAGTAAAATGTATTAAGTAAGCTTCAAAGGAGAAAGGCTCCCAAGGCATATGCAAAATGAAGTTGTGGGTTATTGTTAAGCTGATTAACATATGCAAAATGATAGAAAAATGTAAGATATTCATGTAAGAATCAATACATTATTGTTACTAAATAGTAGTTTTACTACTACAGAAGACCTCAAAGGAAACAATGGGCTTAATTCTTTTGATCCATTCATTTTTATTTAGGTATGTATTTTTTTTTTTTTTGGCAAAACTGGAGATTGAACTCAGGCCCTAGCGCTTGCCAGGGAAGTGCTTATTCCACTGAGCCATCTCCTCGGGCCCTCATCCATTTTTAGCTAAATGTATTAACCTCATACTTAATACATTTATATATAAGTAATTAAAACTTTTTTCTTTTTTGCAAAACTTGGGATTGAACCCAGGATCTTGTGCTTGCCAGGCCAATGCTTATTCTCTGAGCTATCTCCCCAGCTCCAGTAATTAGAACTTTTAAATGCATCTAATACCAAACATGGTATTTTCTTCTGTCAAATGCCAACAGTTTTCAGAATCTGGAGATAGTTCATTAATTCCTTTCAGGTTTGATGGTTTAATGATTATTGGTATTTCAAAGTTTGAATAAGAATAATTATATTATTACTATTTTGGAAAAACTTATTTTAGAAAGTATTTTCTTTGTTACTAATAGCATCATTTCTCTGAGGAAAACTTAAAGTACACTTTTATGCACATTTTCTTCCTTTTTGTTTCTGAATACTCTTAAGTAGTATATAGATCTTAATCATAAACATAAGTGGCTATGTATATCTACCAAATATTTAAATGTTCATAGCCTCATCCTTTCATTGGTTTTTATGACCATAAACTGTGCAGTGTTAGCATCTATATTATTTTACAATTTCCTATTTTAAATGTCATGAATTTTTGCCTCCTAGTTATTTGTAATTTTCTAGCAAGAAAATTTTTTATAGTATAATCTTTCTCAGGTATTAAGAATGTCACTTAAGATTTCTTTTGTGATATATTAAGCTGTTTTCTGCCATAGTATTCTGCACCTTAAGTTCCTAAATTTTAATGATAAGTACTTGAATTGGTGGTGACCCTTATTTTGCAGATTTAAAAACTGTCACATCAGGACAAGAAAATAGCCCAGTGGTCTAAACACCTGCCTGGCAAGTGAAAGGACCAGGGTTCGATCCCCAGTACCACATGCTGTGCAAACTTCACCCCTAGCCAGCCACTGAAGCACATGCCTGTAATCTTAGAGACAGGAACATCAGTATGAGCCTGAGCTGCATTCTGAGACCCTGTTCCAAGCAAATAAATAAAAGAGTAAAAAAAACAACAACTGTCATGTTAGAACTCATCTTTTTGGATGACAGCAATGTTTCTTCAAAGATGTCATATTCCTATTGAATTATCACACCCTATAAATAACCATGATTTAGGGCTACCATAGAAAAAGTTTATTCTGACTCGAATTCTCTTGAACTCAGTACTAGGTGAATTCTAAGACTAAAACTATGTTATAGCAAACCCTGCTCTTGCTCCCTTATCACCACCACCACATTCTCCCTTCACTCCTGCTCTGCTCCTTCCCGGGATTTTTTTTAAATCATTCTAATTGTGCAGAGTAAAGCGGCAAAAGGCAAGTACTCAGAATGTCTAATGCATATTTTCCTTTAATTTTCACTTCGTTCTTATTAGAATATGTATCATAATTACATATGTTAAGTATATGTTTCTCCAAAGAGAAGAATTTAAAACGTCATTTTTTTTCAAATTGTCTTCATTTTCTCTTCCATCCCTTTTCATCTTTATCTATTTAGAGAATATGAAATTGATGGGTTGGATTTATACATGATATATTACATGTTATAAAAATAACAGAATTTGGGCATATTATTTTCCTCGTGTAGGAGGGTCTACTATGAAAGTTATACATAAACATGAAACATTCCACATAGCTCTGATTTTAAATAGATTACCATTTTTGATGAAAGTTTATATCTTGTGGCTTAGCATTGAAATAAAATAATTTGAAAAATCCATTTGTTTGTTCCAACATTTTCACAGACGTGTGCGTTTTCTGAGGCATACCTCCCATCAGCGGCCTCTTGGATACTTGAACGGCAGAAGCAAATATGAGGGTAAGTTTAGTTGTTATTTACAGCTCCTCAAAGTGTTCTGTTGTTGTAATAATCCAGTTCTTAAATTCAAATTTACAATAGTAATTTACTTCTAGTAATCAAAATTAAAAATGAGGAAAAGTTAATCGATGTTTATTTGCAAAATAGAGGTATACCCAGTATTTTTTGTGCTCACAATGCCTTAATTGTTTAGAAAAAAATAATTAAAAACCTCAGTGATATTTATTTTTTGAATTATATGTGTGGAGTAGATAACAGCTTTTTGGAAAGAAAATTAAGATTACAGGGTTTTACCATGTTTTGCATTAAATCTCCTAATTTTACTTATATATGAGCATGCAAATTGCCCTGAAGTCTCACAGTGATTTGAAAATGTTTCACTGCATGTCTTCAGAGTCCTAATAACAGATCCTTGGCCCTTCCAGGCTGGCCCCACCCCGCGATTCACTGAGACAGCAGTTGAAACCAAACATGGTGGTGCATGCCTGTAAACCCAGCTCTTGGGTGGCTGTAAACAGGCGGGTCACTATGAGCCCAATCTAGTAGTGAGACTCTGAACACCCTGTAGACCCTTACCTAAAATACGAAAAGAAAAAAAGAAAAGAAAAAATTCTAATAGGAGGCAAAAGTATAAAATGAAGATCAAATTATGAATGTGTACCTTATTAATTTGTGTTAAGTAAATAGTTTAATGCTCATAATTTCCTACCTTATTCTGCCCCCAAACTCTCCATTTACCGTAACTGAAACCCATAAACAAATGCCACAGTTATTTCTGCTCTTCTCTAAGACTCGTTCGGGTGAATGTTGTCAGTCAGAAATCTGACAGTTCTTATTATGTGTTCTATCCGCTGCAGAAAATGAAAAGGAACAATTCAAAAGGCTCTTGAGGACATATGAAATTTTCTCAGCATTTTAAAACTTTGTCCAACATTCCTGGTCAGCATCTCTGTCATCTGCAGCACTCACTAGACATACAATCTTGGGGAGAGTCTGGTTGACTCATGCTCAACCTCCACACATTTTCCTATCTTCCAGATAGCTGAAGGGAAGCAACTACTCAGATGATTCCTGCTGCTTCACATCCTTCCCTTGCTTTATTTAGTTCCACACACAAGATTCCTCTAAGAAGAAAATCAGACTACCTCATGATCTTCCTGTTCAAATAAAAGTTAATTGTGTACAATACATGTAATTTCCATGATGCTTTTATTTTTATGTACATCTTCTTTAGTCCCTCTTCTTATTTTATTCAGTGCTTCCAGTATGAACTCTGTATTTAAGACTTTCTGTACAGTGAGAGTTACAATTCAGATGGAACCTGGACATACCACAATTTTAATCCTCACATTGACTTTTAGAAATCACCAGAACCAAGAAATGTAGATATTTAATAATGTGATTTTCACCATTTCTTGCATGTGAAGTGTTTTCATGTATTATTTTAGTATTCCTTGTGGAGGCACTTTGGTTTAGGTATATCTTCTTATATATTTATTTTAGAAACATTTTTCTAGCTGTTATTATGATTTTCACATAGTACTAGTACATTTTTATAGGATATAAGGTGAGATGTCAGAACAGGTATATATATATAATATATATATATATATATATATATTATATATATATACACACACACACACACACACACAGACACACACACACATATATATGTAAAATGCATGATGCTTCAGTGAAGGCAAATGGTATAATTCTCACTGTCACCATATCATGATACATTTGTGTAAAAATCTTGTTTCGAATCACATTTTGCAGGTTCTGGCTGCTGCACAGCTGACTTCATTGCTTGGATCTGTGATGAGGAATTACACAATGGTACTCTCGAGTGACACAGGAAATCTGCTCAGCACATCAGTCAGGAAGCAAAGAAAGGGAAGAGAATAAGCCAGGGTTCCACAGTCCCCCTGAGGTGCTCTGAACTCCAATGAGCACCCTTTACCTATATGGTAAAGGTCTAGAGCACCTCCCAACACCACCATCCAGAACAGACCTTTAGTATGTAGACCATATAGGAGACTATCTATATTCAAACCACAGCAACTGCTATGGCCTGTGTCTCCATGTCCCCCAAAGCCACGCAAAGTCATAGGAAGGGCTTTCCAGAAGTGGCTGGATCTAGAGCCTACGGTGCTGGGATCAAGAGTGTGTGGTTACCAAATTAGCCCACTGATTGGTTTGTGCATAATTCTGAGTGTGGATAATCAGATCACCCATCATGAATGCGAGCGATATGCTCCCTGAGGGCAAGCAGCCTGGGCAGAGTATAAGAGAATATAAAAAGGGCCACCTGTCCTTCACGGTGTGCTGGTTTTTCTACTTCCTGCCCTCCAAGAACCGTTGCTCCTCTGTGATGTCCCTCTGTCTTGATACCTTACCTTGGAAGCAGCCAATTATGGTCAGAAACCTCTACACACTGTAAGATAGAATAAACTTCTCGTCCTTTAACTATGGATGTTGATTATTGTGTCTCAGCAATGAGGAAAGCAACTAAGACAACACACATACATGGGAACACGCAGTCTTATATATAATATTTCCACTAATGGACACTAAGGTTGATTCCATACCAGCCATGATTATTTAAATCAATTTAATGAGAAAATAAAAGCCAAAAGGAGCATATATATTTTATTTTCCTCATAATGCTATTAATGATATTATACAATTTGTTAAAACCCCAGAGATGTTTTTATTATTAGAAAATGAAATAACTTATTCCTTTCTTTTATTACATGTAATGAAGGGATTTACCATGTTGATATAATCAAAAGGAAAAAGTTCAGAGCTGGGGAAATCATACAGGGCTGATCTGGATCTTTTGAGCCAAAGTGACAATTTTTTTTCACCACCACTGTGTCTCAATTGTTGTATTTGAAATAAAAAAGATTTAAGCTAACAGAAAATAATACCAAGAAAACAATCTCATAAATAACTTCATCACAATACAAAATAGATAGCAAAACATTACTGAGGGTCTGAATTATTCAAATGTTCTATTTTAAACAAAAAGAGATAAATCATCACCAAACAATCCTTTGGCTATGTTAGCAAGCAGTAGCTAATTTTATGATGTTTAAATACATCAAACTCTTAAATTAAGATCAGATAGTAGGCTTCAAGTAAAATGAGAAAAAAATATTGTCCAGTGGACATAGGTTAAACTCCATGTTTCCTCCTTACTTTTTCAACTTCCAATGTGTAGGTAACCACTAAATAAGACATTTTTTTTGAAAGCTGTGATCCATTATACATTACGTTTAATCCATGAGGCACAGTTTGACAAAGCTATCTACTCCCGGCTACTTTCTACAGTCTACTGACACCTTTTGTGTGTATTTCTTCCTGAATTCCAAAATGAAAATGTAGTTGCTTGCCAATGAAATTTTCTGAAAGGTCACATCCAAAATCATTGTGGAAGGCAGAGCTGCTAATAACTGTGACACTTTCAAGAATTAACCATCTTCCTGTCAACTATTTCAACTATTTTAAATGAGCACACTGAGTAGCCTCATAATCTTTAAGCAATATCTCATAATTGTATCTTTCCAGGTTCCTTTCTCTACTTATTCTTCAAGGTTTTAGAGACCCCAAACTCACCTTATGCTGCCAAAAAAGCAGATTTAGTTCTGAAGGTTAATCCGACTCAGCAGGATTGAAGGGTGGCACTTTTCCTTGATCGTAAGTATGCTGGCTAGGGCCAGACAGCTGTTAGGACTTTCTCCTCTGGGAATCGTGCCCTCAACACCCACCGTGGGTACACATACATGGTCTACTGGCTGCCGACTTCCATGCCCATCTGCTCAAATGGCATGCTGCCCATTCACAAGTTGGCTGGATCCTTGCCCTTAGTGTGTAAGTGCCAGGCAATGATGGGTTTACATGGGCAGCCTGCATAATACTATACAAGTAACATTTTTTCTTTCTCTCTCTGTACAATATCCATCCTTTGTGCTTTTCTTGAGAGAAAAAGTTGTGTTTGTCCACCTTTGTTAATAACATTGGACACACGTGGCCTCATGCAGGTAATTGTACAAGCATACTCAACTTGCTACACCAGTAAGATGAAAGGGAAGAAATCACAGAGCTCCAAATGACACATTCTAACACCGAAATGGGTTGGATTGTGAAAATCCCAACCACCTGGAGTCTGTCAGAAGACATTTGCCATGAATGTAAGTACAGCAGACTAGTGGATGGCAATGACACCAGGAAATAACTGAAGTCATAGCACCTTTGTCTGTAGCAGCTCCTGCAGGAATCATTTGCCTTCCATTGAAACGGAAGATACAGCAGCAAAGGAAACAAATCAGACAAAAAGAACAAGCTAATGGACACAAATTTTATATGGTCAATTGGGGCAAGGGTGCAAGTTATCATATCAGATTTCAGAAATAACCCTGACCAGAGGTCCTAATGGAAAGAAAAAGAAGTAGAAATAGCATCTTTCTTTTTCAGTCTACAGCAAACCCATGGAGAGGAATAGATTGGCATAGGAGGTTGTGACTTTAATGATCCAAAGCATATGAATGCTTGTTAGCAGACAGTAGACAGACATAAGTAAGAACAACAGTAATGGCTGCATCTGCAGCCTGGCCTATGGCAATAAAACCAATCAGGCAGCATTGGAAAGCAGTGCTGGGAGCGACATTAAAGCAGTGCTTTCCTTGTGTGTTTATTTAAGGGTGATGGAGTTCAGGGCGTTGTCATTCTGCCTTGGAGAATGGTTATCCAGTGTGTAGGCATGATCTTTCTCCCTGAATATGCTCTGTTGAGTCAGTTAGTTATGTGTGACTACTTGATCTGTCCTAGTCTTTGTAGAGTGCCAGAATCTTCCAGTCCAAGTTCCAAAGGAACAGGGCCTAAAAACTTTTGGCTCCAGAATCAAATTAGGTTTCTCTGCTTCTCCAGCCAGAAATGTATAAATACTCAATGGCCAAAACCAAAGAATTTGACATTGTGGAATGAATAGAGCTGTCATATATCACTAAAGTGTGGAAATATCTACTGTTTGAAGTCAAGGCTAACTCAACATCTTCAGTAATCAGAACAGACTTCTTTGGATACCTTTATGGGGATAGTTTGGCATTGATCGGAAATGTTTCTGGCAAGCTGCTGATTCCAGATATCAGGAATGTAAGAACATACGGTTTATAAGAGAAAATCTGCCATTTTTTCTGTCCAAGAACTTAAAGAAAGCACATTTTCATAAAATAAATGGTTCCCTCATTCTGACTTCCTGATTGACCTTCAGGTTTGTACCAGTAGCTGAGATGTACTATTAGAAGAAACAACTACTCAAATAAGCAGGAAGTATAGCATGGAAAAACACTGTGTGAATATTATTTGTGTTTTGTTTTTATTTGGAATTACCTTAGGAGTTTTTGCTGAAACAGAAAAAATGTGCAGAACCATATAAAAATCCTTAATCTGGTTATTATGCTATGAATTAGCCATCTGAATCTCTTGAGCAAATCATTTCTCTTGTAATATATCACATCTCTAAGATATAATAGGAAGAGTCACACACAACTAATTTATCAACAATGAGGAAAGCAAATATTCATGAAGGACAGACACCGTAGTTTACTCTTCTTTGGGGGGGGGGTAGAACCAGGGATTGAACTCAGGTCCTTGCGCTTCCCAGAGAAGCACTTATCCCACTGAGCCATCTCCTCAGCCCAGTTTACTAATTCTTAAATCTACTATACTTAGCATAATGACCTGGTGGACTATATAACTTTATATTCTATCTCCTTGTACACATAAACTATTGTTTCATGAATGTACTTTGCCTTTTAAATATCTTTTTCTAAGATATTTTGTTAAATCTATTCTCTAAGGTCTTCTGAGGTTTCTCATAGCAGGTTTGACATCATTTTTACTAAAATGAGGTCAAAATTTCAAAATTACTTTACCTAATTTGAGATATCTGATACTAGGCAGATAATAATTCCATGAACTTTATAAAATATGTATATACTTTAAACTTCAGTTCCTCTCCATAAGTAAAAACTGAAAAGATATTTAACTATAGCTATAGGTATAGATGTGAATGCTAATAGATAAAATTTTGTCTCAAAGACTTCAAAAAGGCAGGCAAAGAGCCCATCAAGTTCTGTTACCCTGATGCATGATAAAAAAAGGCATCTGATGTCTATAAGGAAATCCAGCCTAATAGATGATCATACTCTCTGGCTATGAGTTATAAGAGCTATGGACACGAAAATAAATGCCCACTCCATAAAAAGCACAAAGAACCTTGGTTACCCATGTTCTCTTCAACTCAAACCTCTCCATCCTGCCATTCCTAGATGGATATGATGGACTGAGCTTTATGAAAGTGGGCCCCTCAGAGCCTGTGGTCATTGAAAAAAAGTCAGGAGCAAACCTGGCTTTCCTGATGAGCAATGGGATAGAACTCTCTGTCTTCAATATTCCTTCTGTCAAAAAGTTATCTTCACAAGGACAACTAGAACTCTTGTCTCTTGCCCTTCTGCCAGGCAGAAACTTGCAGTCTGGTGGCACATCTCACCAAACATGTATTCCTGTATAAACCAGTTGCATACCACTTCTAAGAAAAGATCTCTTCAAGTTATAAGCAAGCATCTCCTTTTCACCCAGCCAGTCAATATAGCTCTTGGTTCAATTTTGACTGTTCCCAAGAGGAAGATGAAGCCTTCATTAACAGAGAAAGATGACTGCCACACTGAAGTTCTAAAAACTCTCCTTCTAGAGCTATGGATTAAAGACTAAGCCCTAGGCGTGGCCAGCAACCATGCTGCCTCACCTCAAATTCTGTTACTGTTAGATGTCATGAGAAGCACAAACAGACATCCAGCCATAAATCAGCCTGATAAACTGGTTATCAACTTGAGAAAAATTTCTGTGCCAACAATAGTACATGCACCACCTTGCATCCTGTGGTTTGGAACCCATACACCCTATGTGGATTGTTCTACAAGGGCTTAGGAACTTTCTCACTGTTTGGGGGGAAGTCCTAACAACAAATTTGGCTCCTGTTTATTTGCCCATTTTAGATCTGCCACGGTCAAGAAAGAAGAAATGAGGCTTTAAACCTGTAAAATGTTTATAGACCATCAAACTGCTAAAATAGTATCCTGCCTGTAAAGCCCACTCAAGGTCTCTGAGCAGCCAGTTTTGCCGCAGTTCCCCCCATATACATTGCCTCAATCTTCTGCCACCCACTGCCTGCTGGTACACCTGCCCAGATCTCAAGAATACCTTCATTTGACTTTCATTAGCTCCTATCAGCCAGACCCTCTTTGTCTTTTAACAGAAAGACCCAGTTCTGGGCTCAAAAGTCAACTGATCTAGACTCACCACCCACAGTTTCAGACCTTGCTTTTCCTCTTTGGAGAAGTCCTCCCAGCTGACCGTGCTAGTTCCCCAGCACAAAACATGACCTCACTTCTGATGAATGACCACGCTTCCTGATGGAAAGGCACAAAAACTTTGCTACAACATCTGGAAGAAACTGGTTACAAGAAAGACACTGAAAATTTTTTGCAGCTGCTGTATTATCTGGATCCTTGAGTTCACAAAAACAATGATGCTTACTTACACTGTCAGGCCCTGAGAGCACCCAGTGCCCTACATTTATGAATACTTGGATCCAGTTGCTAAGGGCTACTCCCCCCCCCCCACCCCCTTAGTCTTCATGCTTCAATAGCCACTGTTCTTTTGATCAAGAAATCTAACAAGCTCATTTTAGGTTAAGACCTCACTGTGCAGGTGCCACAGGCTGTAACAGACCTAGTGAATAACTGTGGCCCACTGGATCCTGCCATGCATCTGCCCACCGAGCTGGGCCCATGAGACCATGACTGAAAAATAAATCCCCTGACAGATATGCCCTGTTTATGGGTGGAAGTAGCTCTGCTAGGAGTGGAGTGTGGGAGGCTAGATATTCTTTGGAGAAAGTTATTTGGGCCAAAGCTTTCCTACTGATTTTTGCTGCTGCTTGGGAACCTGACACCTATGGTGCTCAACCTGTACTTTTAAGCCCCCTCTGGTGATCCACTTGACCGAAATATGAACCCAAACCCCAAAACACTAACCTGGACAGCTCCTCTATGGCTTTCTCTGAAGAAACAATGCACTCAACACCCCTTTCTGCTCACTCTGATGCTGATCAGTATAAGCATGGGTGAAGCCTGAGGACACTTCACAGGATGCTCCATACGTATTTTCCCTTGGTTTTTCTGCATTTTCAGACTGCTTATCCAAGTCCTTGCTTCTCTTCCCTACCTTCTAGGATAGAACAGTTAATCACACACTTATCATGATTTGGTGAATATTCAAGGCACATAGGACACTCTTGGAGATCAGATTAGTGCCCTCACTATCTTACCAAAGTAATTTTGCAGAACTGACAGTCCTAAACTGTGTCTCTTCCTACAAGCAACTTAGGGAAAGCTATAAGATAATTTTGGGGACCTTGGTTTGGGTGCATCCTAAGACCAGTGATAAACCTAATATTACTGCTTATAGTTGGGCCTTGTCTCAGAAGATCACTTGTCACATGCTCAGCAGAGATTTGCTTGTGAAAGTAAAAGAGAAGGGAAAATGTAGCAGGAGATGCCCAAGTCCAGCCAGCATACTTTAGTTTGTTAGTTGCCTAAGTAATGCCTTTGGTTATAGTTCCTACCACTTCTGTCTTCTAGAAACAGCTGGTCACTGCGATGCTTGGCTAGTTACTAGGATGCGTACTGTGTGAACCAATCAAAGACAGCCAAGTACTCTATTTCTGTATGCCCTCCCTTTTCAACATTATAAAACCCTCCCCCCGGGCCTTTGAAGCCTGATGTTTTTGGAATGATCCTGATTGGTGACTGTTCACTGTAAAATAAATATGCCTCCAAATCATGTGTTTTGTTCTAGTGTTTCTGCTTGCTGTTACATGTCTGTTACTATAATAAACATTTTAAACTTAGACATTCACACATTTTGATCACCCTTGTATTTTTTCAATGAATTGACTGTCCATATTCTATTTCTACTATATTGTGAAGATATTACCTTTGTAAGCATATAGAACATTATCTAAGTGGAAACAATGATGCAAATATTTTGGAAAGAAGCAAGGTTCATATATAAATAAGTATATATATATATATATACTATGTTTGAGTATCTTTGAGTGAATGTATATATATATATATACATTCACTCAAAGATACTCAAACATAGTGCTATAGATTTTACTGGTTGAATATTTGTATAGAAAAAGAATTGCCAATCTTTTCTTATACTACCTGAAGTAACAACAGCAGGACAGTTTTTAGTCAAAAGCTATCAGCTGAATTCATACATTAGGTTCCTCATTCAATAATATATTGAAATTACAATAATAAGATAAAAATATGTTACCTACAAAAAGTAAGAAAGAATAAAAATGTGAGCAAAAGTATGATTGAAAAAAATCTAGAAGATTAAAAGTGTAATCTTTAGAATTACTTTGTAAAATAAAAGCAGTCCTGATCTGTATTTAACACTGCTGGGGAGGAAATACTAGTGACAAAACAGTGAATAAGCCCTTCTTTTCATAAGCAACCTGAAAGAGGCCCCTCATGTCATGGCACCCATACCATGAATGTTGTAGTCAGGGCTATATGCACAACCATCATGCAGAGCTGGACTCTTAGGCTGACTCACCGCTGCAAGTGCTCATGGGAGAGCTTGTGGCAGTTGGGAGATAGCATTAAATCATTAAGCTTTTGGAGTCTAGGGATAGGATCTTCTGGCCCTTCAGAGGGAATGGATGAGTGTGGGACTTCAAACCAGGAAAATGACACCTTCCTAATAATCAACCAGACTCTCTATCCACATTCTCCACTCTTCCACAAATGCCACAGTCAAAAGGGTGTTCTGTCAACTAGATGACTGAGAGAGCCTCATGAATGGGTTCAAAATCCTGCATGTATTGAGTTTTGGATATTCTACAGAAACGGTTGTTTCACAGTGCAGTTGTTTTTGCAGAGAATTCTGTTACTTTACAAGACCAGTGTTCCTGCTCAAAACAAATAAAAATTAAAAGCATAGATAATGGAAAGGGGCACAAGACAGGGGAGAAGGAGAAAAGAAGGAAAGAGAAAGAAAAAAGAAGAAAAAATGAAGCAAAGCTTTTTGTAAGTAGGAAGAGAAGAGGGGTTGAAGGGAGGGGAGAGGAATGGGAAAAACTGAAGAATCAAGATGAATTATATACAGGCACAGATTCCCTACAACAAATGCAATCATTATGTATATAGAAAGTACTCCAGTACGGGGCCAGGGAGACAGCTTTGCAGTCTCCAAGCACCTGCCTTGCAAGTGCAATGACCAGAGTTTGATTCCTGGTACCACACACCATGTGGGCCTGCACTGAGCCAACCTTTGAAACCAGGCATGGTGGCACACCCCTGCAATCCCAGCACTGGGGTGGCTGACAGAGGATGATCAATATGAGTATGAACTGCATAGCAAGACCCTGTACCAAATAAATAAATAAATAGATATTTTTAAAAATATACCAATTTTTTGTTTGCTTATTCTAGTGGTCACCTTTTATTAATTCTCACTTAGGCTATGGATAAATTGAGCCATGAGTAAGCTGTTCATAGACATGAGCAAGACGAGGAAGGCACAGGCTAGAGCACAGAGCGTGCCCTCCACACTGGCCCCTTTTCAGTGGTACTTGGGTCGCCACTCATGTTTGAGTTCCTTGTGAGAAAGGCAATAGTTTTTTCTTGTGTTTTGTTTTCATTTGTTACCTTTTTTTTTCCTAAACGAACATTTACTTGAGAGTGTAGCTGTAATTGATATCACACTGGAAGCAGTATGCTTTTAGAAGATCAGAATGACAAGCATTCCAAGCATGGTGCTAGTATTACATATTGCTATCCTCAGTGCAGTTACTTAATTCACAGGTATCAGCATATATAGTTAGTTAGGGTGAGAATCCTACCAATTCACTGCTAATTTCAAAAACCTGATAGAAATTCTCAGGATCATTGCCTGTACCATCTTGTGCATATAAATGTATGATATGCAGCTACTTTCTCTTAATTCACTGAGAAGAAAGATTTGTACTGAGTGTTTGGACAGGATAACATGTCTGCATCCTGTGCTATGAATGGCTACTATGAAGACAACAATATGCAATGTATTAATTATTGGAACTGTCCTACTAACATGTTTTGAAAATGTTTCATTGCTATTTGTTTCTCAATGAAACGAATAAAATAAAAAATGAAAAGAATGGCAATAGTTGAAAAGCACGCAGATTGCAGTGCCACAACACTCCCTTTCTTCACCTTGATGTACTTGCTATAGCACTGGCTGTAACCTCTGTGAAATGCTCCAGCAGCGCCCATGGGAGAAATCCCCATCAGTGTGCAGCTGGGAAGCTCCCCTATTTACACACCCAAGAGTCTCTTCTCTTTCGATGGTACAACTGAAGCCATCTTGGAGTCCTGAGTTTTGCTAGAGTGGGCTGCAGCAAAATTGTTTTTTAAAAAAGTAAATAAATTGTCATGTGTTTAATAAAATGAATGAACAAGTGGCTTATAAAGTTGTAGAACATTAGGAAAAAAATAAAGTCATCGACAACTAAAGTGTGGGGTGGAAAGACAATGCAAAAGGAAAAGGAAAAAAATGTTGAAAGAAAGAAACGCCACATAAGACAAAAGCATGACAATCACAGTGATGCTGGATTTTTTAAAAACTGATTAAAGGCCAGAACAACACTTTCAATATTTAGGGGAAAAATATTTTTAACCTAGCATTAAATTACCCATGAAACTATTAATCAAATGACAGTGTTAATTAAAGTTGTTCTTAGGTATAGAAAGAAGTAGATTGCATTTATCTCTAATGCATTCTTACTTGGCCATAACTGCAGAAGTATTTTAGAAAAATTAAGAATTTGGCTAAGGAAATATAACCACTAAAAATAAGGCATAGGAAAAATAAGAAAGTGGCAAAATAAGTTTCAGGTTCACAACTATATTTCAGACCAAAAGCGGCTCCAGCACAAATCAAAACAGGAAAATAGGGCAAACTAAATAGCTCAGCAGATTAAAGTACCTGCAGGGGGCTCCATCCCAGGGCCTGCTGTGCTGGCCAAGCTGCTGGGGCTCCCTGTGCCTGTGCAGGCAGTTGAGACTGGGTGTGGTGGCACCCACATGTAATTCCAGCTCTTGGGAGGCGTAAGCAGGTGGATCACTATGAGGCTGATCTAGTAGTGAGATTCTGAACAACCTAGACCCTTCCCTAAAATACAGAAACAAACAAACAAACAAAAAACCAGGAAATCGCATACCAATGACGATTAAAGGAAGAACTTATACAATAAAGGAGATGATATATTTATTGTTTAAAGTTTCAATGTATGGATAAATGAGATTGGATTTTGATACATTTTCAGACTTGTGCTAACTACAGATATGATATTATAGGGTGTAAGTAAATTTTAAAGTATCACAAGCATTAATACCATGAGAGAAAATAGAGTACAAAAGGAATTAAATCTATTTAGTAATTGTTCGCTTAGCTAGAAATACTTACAATTTTACACAAGTGCCAACTAGCAATTGAAATGAAAACCATCATATGACAATCAGGAAAGAATGGGGAGGAAGAAAATGTGGAGTGTAAGGGAAATAGCATTAAGTGTTCATCACAGAAAGTAGGTCTGTAATGCCGAAAAACTGCCAAATAAGGGGAAAAAAGCATAAATATTATTAAAAATGAGGCTAACATTCAGCAGAAACAATGAAAACTAAAGCATGAATCTTCTGAAGGTGTTTGCCACCTGAGAAGGAATTGATGGATGAAGAACCAGAGAAGCTAAAGAATATTTTGCTTAATCCAAAGACTTCTAAACTGATGTCTTAACTTTATGTTAAATTTGATAAAAAGCCCATACTGATTACAAATTGCATAACATCAAGGAATAAAGAAAATGTTCTTCAAATAGTCTTGAAAGAAATGGAAATGAACCAGGCTGTTCTCATGCCTATCTGGGTCAATGCCCAACCACAATCCGGACAATCAATCCATGTCCTAAGGCATTTCGCTTCCCAGTCAGATTCTTTAGTGTTGAGTACAAAAAGCATTTGAAGCATGATTGCAAATTGGCATAACCAAGGAGTGGCATGCTTACGTTTATGATGAGGACCATATCCAGAAAGAATTGTGCTGATATTTAACCAGGTGTCTTGTTCTAGACAATGCGTGAAGGGGAAGAGAACTGCTCTCCATTATTATCAGTGGATGTACTGCTCTGAGTTCCCTGACTCTGTGAAGTCCACAGAAAGATCTTCTTGCTTCTGCTTTTCAGAAATCATACAATAAAAGAGAATGTTCTTTCACTAGTCACCTACTTGAAACGTTTTCATTCTCAGATCTAGGGAAGCTGCCAAAATAGTATTAATTTTTAAAAAATAACTCTGACAGATACTCCCCTGGATGAATGCAGAGGGTCTGATTCGGAGCTCATGTTCTATCCAGCATTGTGCTTGCACCACAGTGCACCCATTAGCTCGTTAGCGTTCCCGGCAGAAGCCATCATTTTTTAAATGATCAAAGTGTTTGTTTGGGGAGAAATCAGTCACATAGAATAATGATTCCCAAATTGTGATCTTGGCATTTAGGGGAGAATCCTCTGTGGGTCATTTAGGAGACATATTTTGGGAAAATGTGAAAGTCGATAAAACATAGGATCAAATGGGAATAGTTTGAAAATCAAGTAAAATAGAGTGGTCATTATGGTGGTATGGGGACAGGGATTTGAAATTAGTGCTATTCAAAAATAAGGATCATAGAATATGAACAATTATAAAATGAACCCAAGAAGCAATGATTTGAGACCTGTGTTAAAAGATAATTTTATTATAAAACCAAATTTTATAACATTCAGAATGAAAATGATATAGCTAAACTTTATTATGTAAAACTTAAACCTAATAAAGTTTCAAAATTAAAGTTTTCATAGCACAAAGGCAAAAATTTTGCTTCATGTACACAGAGATGATTTAAGTAAAGGCTCCTAAAAAAAAAGTAAAGCTTCCTGTATTTAAATCATAAACCAAGAACATCCGATTTTGTTCCCATTTCCCATTTTCTGTTTTCTGGTCATTTGTGGCTGTGTCACTTACTTGATTCTCCTCATCTGGACACAGAGAAAAACACATCCAGATCAACAGCAATAAGAAAGAAAAAGTTGGAAATTATTTTTGAAATTTTGACCACAAGCTCAGTGGCAGCTTTATGCACATCTCTATTAGGCAAATAGGTATTTATGATGTGCCCTGTATTTTCATTCTCAATAAATAGGATATACTGCAGACATACATGGAGAGGATAATTTGAGGCATGAGACTGATGAAAAAAAAAAAGGAAAAAGACAACACTGGCAGAACTTAGGGAAGTTTATGAATTCAAAGTTGGAAAGATATTTAAATATATATTTCATAATTTCTTGTAAACATAACATGAATTTTTTTCTTTTCATACTTTGGAAAATTGCTTAAAATTTCAGCTTCAGATACACTGTTTTCTTATGATTGATGAGGCCTTTCTGATAATACTGAAAAAAAATAGATTTTGTGTAATAGCAATTCGTAATGTGAGGGCACAATGCATATGAGGACAGGGAAACTCATTCTAACTATAAAACAAGGATATTTCTAGAGAGATCATTTCAACTTTTGGGGTGACAACAAACACATCTGAAAGAAAATATCCTTGAAGACAGCTGCTAGTATTGCCATGATTATAAGGGTTAGGTAGCACTTCTAAAAGGTACTGCAGAATTTCAGAGGTGACTGCATTTTCAGAAAGGCTCTCAAATGACTAAAAACAGCTCTGATCCCAGCCATTGACTGGGATACAAGCAATGGAGGTAAACAATAGTTCAACATACATAAACTTTAGAGTGTGTCAATAATCAAAAATGACAGATAAATGGAAACTTCAATAGGATCAAGGTAAATGACAAAAGAAAACAATTACTTTTCTTGTAAGTTAGAGACCCTATTAATTTCATACTAGTAGTATAAGCACTAACAGATTAGTTGGCATGTAACAGATAAATATTGAATATGGAAGTATCAGTGCCA
Source organism: Ctenomys sociabilis (assembly GCA_004027165.1). Lineage (NCBI taxonomy): Eukaryota > Metazoa > Chordata > Mammalia > Rodentia > Ctenomyidae > Ctenomys > Ctenomys sociabilis. The sequence continues at coordinate 71,493 of PVKA01008651.1, forward strand.
GGAGTTTATTCTTTGATTTGATTTCATGTATATCCTCCATTTCAGAAAAGCAGCAACACTTGATGATATAGAAAACAAATATTACAACTCTTCAGAAGATTCAAGAATTAGGCTACAGTTTAAATGACTATTCTTGGATGATTTCTATATGGAAAACATTGCGATAAATACTGAGTAGGCCAGATCAGATTACTGTTATAATGATAACATTTCTTTCTTAGCTATGTCCGAAAAATTATTTCATTCACAGAATTACCCTCGTATGAAAGAATGATCGATTTCAAAACAGAGGATTCAATATAAATGCTTCAAACTTATCATTCTTATATTGAATCATTTATACTGAAGTGGATGCCACTTGAACATATACTCATAAGTGAAATAAACCAGACACACATGTGTAAATATCGTATAGTCTCCCTAGTATAACAAGCGAAAAGCAGAAATACAAAAGGAAATGTATAACAAGTAAAATCAATTGAGTCAGATAAGGCAAAGTGAATGGCATAAGCTGCAGGATACTAATCAG